>LPNX010547977.1:28042-88220 GCA_001517045.1 Pseudotsuga menziesii | reverse complement strand
ATACTGGCGCATGCCTACTATTATAATAAAAGAATTCCACAAATGGAAGCCTTTCTTCTCACAGAGTTTTCTTACCAAGCCACATGAGCTCTTAACAAAAAAATAGCTCTCTAACTCTTTCTGTTTGCACATGAATCTAGTACTAGTTGTTATTGTTGAGGGCTAATTATGTGCACAAATCCTTAAACTAGTGCTTAAAGTTTCTTGTAAATTTATCATCTCCGCACTCACAATATCTTCAGGAAGGCCATACCTGGAAATACCTAGGCTATCAATATTTTACTAATATTCCCTACCTTGCTTGTGAAGAGGTGAGGGTTAAATTTGGCCATCTTGGTTAGTCTATTACCTGCCACCAAAATCCTATCAGTTTGTCTGGTTGTCTGAGGCAAACATGTCACAAAGTCCATGTAAACACTCTCTTATTATTATGAATAGGTAAGGTCATTGGCATTCCAATGATGGATTCCTCTTTGAAATGTTTAATAGATATATCTTGCATGTGCTTGGTTGGGTATTGATTTGTGCTCTTCTTCATGTTCTAGGAGACATGGGCATTTGCAAACTGCCAAGTGTACTAGAAGACCAAATGTGCAAAGGTGGACAGCTTCACAAATCACCCTAAAATAGGCTCAACCACCCCAGGGGTTGATGACCTCAGACCATGTAATGGATGCCTTCGAACCCTAATGTAGCCCCTTTTATGATAAGAATCCAAGGACCTTAATGACGAGGAAAACAAATATTCAAGAACACACCCGGCAAATAGGGACTCGAAGGTTAATGAAATGGGACGCACCAAGCAAATAGGGACTTAAAGGTTTTTTATATGCAAAAAATTAGCTGTCTTAGGTTGTCTAAGAGTATTAAAAAAAACTGTAACTTCCATACTCCAGGGCCAATTTGTGTTTCTTGAGATATTAAAAACTAGATACCCATACGTGAATAATTACAACATTATACATTTACTGTTACATACATCATTTCTTCCCCACTTGTGAAGAAATTGTCCATAATTTCTAGAAAGTGTTGTTCAAATATAGCCTGGGATATCCCTTTGGCTCAAGATGGCAGGTTCCCTGTTGACCTATTAAATATGATGTAGTTTGCCTATTCTGTGTTGAATCTGTTGATTTAGGTTTGAGGTTGAACAATATATTCTCTGAGTATGGAGCTTGGATCTCTAGGATTGCATTATGTGGGTGTAACATTTGTAGAATGTACCTCCTCCAACTGTGAGGATTCAGACAGGTTGATGGACCATACACAACTTGGAGAATTGTGTATGGTCCATATTTAATGGTTTTGGGCTTGTGGTGGTGATGTTTCTTGAACCATCTCTTGTTAGGATGAAGCTAGACTTATCATTCACCTAAACATTGTGTGGAATTTGATGCCTCTCAATGTTGGCAATGTCTTAAAACTCAATACAACTAACTTATGCAGTAAAAAAACAAATGGAGAACATTTGTGCTTTTCTTCCAATGGACTTTCTCTGGATTTTGCCAGGTTTGAATTTTTTCATACAGTTCATATGAAGTCCTACCAAACTTGCCACTAAAATCTATGGATCAAGCAATTTTTGCAGCTCTGCCTCTGCTCTATCCAAAATGTGTTCTCTCTTGAAACTGGGATCTTTCTTAGAGACACTTTCCACAGACCTACCTGGAGCAATGATAAAATTAAATACAGCCATGCACTATGCCTAGTCTGCCCGTCGCAGGTATAGCATCCCCGTCGCTATTCCTGGGGTTTGCATTTTTTTTTAAACTTATACAAAGCGTGGATACAACGACGGCCAGGCATGGATACAGAGATGGCAAGGCGTGGATACAGAGACGGAAAGGCGTGGCTATAGCGACGTCTTATTCCTGGGTTTGCATTTAAAAAAAAAAAACCTTATACAGAGCGTGGATACAACGACGGCCAGGCGTGGATACAGAGACAGCTAGGCATGGATACAGAGATGGCCCAGCGTGGATATAGCGACAGCTTAGACATCTAACGAAATATAGAACATTGTTGCTCTTGAAACGCAAATTAGGGGTCGTCTCTATTGCGACGGAATTGTTTCCACGGAAAAAAAACACTTAGACGTGGCAATATCCACAATTTTCCGTGGATATTGCCACATTTTACCGTGGCAAAATTGATCACTTGTATTAGTGGAAACATCCTTTCCTGTCCAATAATGTCCATTTGAATGAATATTGAATCCATGGATATGTTTAATTGCTTATACATTGTTGATTATATATGCTAGAGTAGATATAACACCATATTATATAGCATGCTTGTCTTGTTTACTATTGTTGAGAGCAATTGCTAGCACAAGTGAGATTGGAAAAAGCTGAACGAGGATCTACCTCAACTATCCGGAATAAGGTATGATTCGAGATCCTTTAGTGTTAGGTGTTTGGTTTCTCTTGCATATTGGGAAGGGAAGATTTATGTAGTTTATCTATCTATTGTGGTACACCCCAAGCCATAGGAAGTTTCTCTCTGTAACAAGAAATTTGAAAAAGATTATGCCCTGGTTTCTCTCGATAGTAGTGGTATCTCAAAAACTGAAAATCCATAGAATTGAAAATTGCTTCGACAGAAAGATGCACCCTCCTAGTTCGACTTGAATGCTCCTTATTTTTGACTGATTTGTGGAGGGATGTGTCCAAAATAGTGATCCCTAGCTTGTTGAACTGCAAAAATTTTGTTGCATAATGTCTTGTTTTAGGTTGGTTTCGATACCATGTTAATATTGTAAAAGTTTTTATGCCAAAACAAAAGGATCACTGAAAGAATAACAAGCACGAAAAAATAGAACAAATATATTAATCTGGGGAATTCCTAGTGGGAAAGAAAACCCCCCAAAAAATCTTGAATATAGACTTCAACCAAGTATAATGTAAGACTAAACAAATAGGAATAAACAACTTCCTACTTCGAGAATAAAACGATTTATCCCCGATGATGGCGCCAAAAAGTGTTGCCGCCTTTCACACACCTGGGGGGGACGTGGCAGAAATATTCAAGCCACTCGGTGTGTCCTTGGGGGTAAGTCTCAAGCCAAGACTGTCACCTTGTTCTTGACTCCTCCATTTAGGCTCAACTCCTAATGAAGACAAGGGGGGTAGACTCTATTAAGTTACTAAGGCTAATTACTTTAGTATGATGGTAATAAATTGAATAAGTTGCTTAGGAGTTTGAAATTAACAATTGAGAACCACATATGACAAGATGAAAAATAAACACAAGTAAGCACAATGATGACACACAATATATATATCGAAAGAAGTAAACAAAAAACTAGTTCCTTAAAATAGATTCACAAAATGATTAAATGTGCTTGCATGTGCTTGGAGTGAATGTTTTGCAATTGTATCTTGGTATGTTTTAAGTTAATATGAAAAAATGAGTGGATTAAATGAGGTGAAGGGGGACTCCAGATATACCCGAGGGGTACTTGGAGTATGTCCAAAAATAAAACCTTCATAGCTACCCACAAGGAATGTGTGGGATAAATGCAGTCTCTGAGACTGTGTTCATAATACACCTACTAGGGTGTAACAGAGATTGGCGCTTCAAAGTCACTATCCAGGAGTTCCCACTTCCTTTGGGTATTTTTCCACTGCTTACGGTTTGTTCGAGGCGTTGGATTTTTGCTTGATGGTGGTTAATTGGGGGAAGTGAAACCTAATTAATATAGTCACTCACATTGCTTTTGATTCATCTTGACTGATCAGATGAACCGTAGCCAAAATGAAGAGCATACACACCGTAGTATTTGTAATTTTTAGTAAATTTTAATTGATGTGCCTTTATTAGAAAGAAAACCCTCCAGGAACCTCTTTCGGTCCAAGTGGACCTCAATCGGGGAATCAAGGAGGGGGTTGATTTTAATTGAATGCTTGCAAGAATTAACAGTGAACAATGAAGCAGCAAAAATAAAACAAACCACAGGTTCTCTAATTAAATCTACCACGATCATCTTTCACCTTTCGGTTCAATCGGGATTCATGGGGTAAGTATTCAAGTTAATTTGAATTTTTAATATGGAATATATGATGAAAGTAATCAAAGTACACTATTTCACATAAATGAAACTAATCTAGAGAAAAAAATAGGAAAAATGCAAAAAAAGAAAAAAGGATGCAAATACCCCTAGGGGGGATGGGGAATGGGCTCGAAAGAGCCTAATTGAAATTATTTTTTATTACCATTGGTTCAAATATCAGAAAAATGATATAATTCCTCTTGTTTCTTATACATAGAAAACCCAAGAGATTACAAAGTGAAAAAAATTAAAGATTTCGGGAAAAGGGGAGACCCCTGGGGGGTTCTGGATGGCCCAAAAATTACTTCTCGGACAACACGTCCTCCTATTTTCTGTTATACCTGCTAGAAAACAGAAATATTATTAAACTAAAATATTCCCAAAAACACTTTGAAATTACCTTTGGGTCAACACACTTTTAACCACAAAGAGCTAAGTTAAAACTAGTTAATAAAAAGGTGAAAAAGGAACCAAGGAAAGCAAGCTTTCCTTGGGATCTTAGATTTCTTTTTGGGCAGCCAATATAATATGCACTGATTTCTGGATTTATTTTTTATAACAGAAAACAGAAATCTAATGCATGCAAGCTACAAGTTTTCTTTAAAATGCCATCCAAAAAAGATGATTTTCCCAAAGCTAGATCTAGAATGCTTATAAAACCTTTTAAGAAAAATATCTAGATTATGAGCTTTGAGAAGATAGATCTATTTTAAAATTCACTCTAATATGATAGATATAAACAAATCAAAGCTATGAACCAAGTAACCAAGGAAGATTGATTTTAATAAAATGGAGGAAGAGAAAGTGGAAAGGACTGTTGTTGGATAGATCTGCAATGGAAACTTGTTAGTGGAATGCAAAGGGGCAATGCCTTCACAAAAATTTTGGATGTATAGTGGAGTGAAACTAGATCCACAACTCGTCCAATCCTTGCCACCTGAAAGCTAAACACACAACCTTGCACAAAACCTGATGAGATATGGATATATATATGAAAAAGAGACAAGAATTGCATGCAAATAAACTTATTAAACATGTATAATCTAGATGTTCAAACACATATGCTATGAGATATAGAAAAAAAAGTAATATTACTTTCCCAACTATAGTCCTATTGATTCAGTTGAATCATTCAAGCCAGAAAAGTTTCCGATGCAGAAATTGAGAGAAAAACCGATAACATCAGTAGCCGCAAGACAATGCTTATTCCACACACATGAGAGCATTACACCATTTAGCCTCTAAAGTTTCTTTATTCCAAAAATAAAAATATTACAACAGTATTACAATAGAAATCCCTTCAATCCAACTCTAACTAGCTTGGAAAGGAGGAGACTGTGCTTTATTTATAGCAAAAACTGAAACCCTAGCCTATAGGGGGCATAATTCCCAAGGAAAGAGGGACTGCAGCTACATGAGGAGTCAAGCCGAGATTGATCTGAGTCTATCTGAGTCGGATCTGAGTCTGACTAAGTCTTACTTGCAATCAGAGAGCTGATCGAACTGACACATCAACCATATCACATCCAGATGAGCCTACACGTGTGGAGGAGAGAGAGAGGACGCAAGTCTCAAGGATGCATGCTGTGGTGCACTCCCTCTTCAACCCATTTCAACTCCTTCTGTCAAGGAATGGTCAGCTCTAGTCAATCCAAAGCCTATGAGACTGATTTTATTCAAATCGAGGCAAATCTTACTGATTTAGGGTTTTCGATTTTCTCCATTATTTAATTGATTTATCAATTAAAATAATCAATATTTGATTTTTAGGGTTTTCTGACCTGAGTGATGGGGAAATCACTCAAAACTTAGGAAAAGTGGGTTTATGGGTTTACTGGGTGCTCTAAGCTATAAAATGAGCACCCCCATGACTGAAACTAATTTCTGAGCCCACTTTTATTACAAAACCAATTTTTCCATTTAGACTATCAAAAAATAGCTTAAGTTTTGGAAAAATTAAAACTTTAAAAAAAATTTAAAAAATTTAAAAAATTTAAAAGATTTAAAACCTAGGCAGACTTAGACATGTTCATATGACTCAATCATAATGCCTAGTATGTTTATAGATTGACACATAGACTCTAATAACCTCAATAGGCCTAAATGCCAAGCTGACCACCCCAACTTTGGAGGTATTGAGTGAAAAACCTAGAAATTATCAGTTGTTTATTCAACAACCAATAATAACCAAGGAAAAAAACTCTGGGCTGATCAGATTAACAAATAAAGTCCAAGAGACCAAGTCTTTTATAGACACTACCATGCTAGAACATTTTATTACAACTCCCCTATGGGGTATGAACATGTGATATAGTACAACAAGCACTTCACCAGGATCACTTGATAAAAAACCACTAAGTACAACTTAGGTGGTAATAGTGAGGTAATCTAGGTTTGAGGTTCTCCATATTTAAATGAATCAGATTCATGTCATTCGGGTCCATGGCTCCTAAGGAGGTCAATAAGTTTTTGCATTGTGTGGGATAGCTTTGGAGCACTTCTAAGGTAGACATTACACATGGTTCCTGAGCTAGGTCTTCTACAACATTATAGAACTATGCAGCTCGGGTATTAGGGTTAAAAACAACCTTCCTAAGAGTACTCTTAGGTAGATGCAAAATCATGTGGAGATTAGGCTTCTCGATTGTTACGGGACCATTAGACGAAGATGCGGGAGAACCAGTACAAGGAGCTTTATCTGGAGAAGGTTTCTCAATTTTTTTCTCCTCAGGTTTGTCATATGACTGACTTCAAGTTGCTATATTAACAGTTTTCGACGACATCATTCAAATTTCCTCTGTAGAACTAGAATTTCCCTGGTTAGACATGTGGTCTACCAATTGTTGCTGAGAAGGAAAAGGATCAGTAAGGACTGTCGGTGCAGGGTTACTCTTTAAAAACTTATTAATTTCATCACGTTGGGGGCACTCCTTGAAATAATCACCACCACACAATAGGCAGGGATATTTATCTTTCCTTTTTCCTTTATTGTCATTCTCTAGGTTTGCAGGTTTGGTATTTTCATGTTGGTTTCCGGGTTTCTTGTTTTCACATTTTCCCTTCTTCTTACTGTCGGATGATTGTGTACTTTGAATAGCATTCACCTCAGCAGAAACTATAGGATTGGAAGGAGTAGTAGTGGAAGGAATGGGTTTTTTGGAAGCTTTTACTACTGACGGAGGCTGGATTGAACCAATAACCCCATCAAAAGAATTTTCTACAGGTGGCTTAGTCAAGTCCGTGCTGGGACGAGGAGCTTGAGGAATAAGGTCATACAAAGTTCCATACTGGCAATATACCAAGTCTAGATACTAAGCGTGACTAATGTCTTGCTCTTCAGTAACAACACCCCCCATAGCCACATCTTAGGCAATGGGTGGCAACAAAGACTTCATAAACCGATTAGCTAAGAGTTGGTCCGGGATAGGAGCCTTAATGAGCCTTCTCTGCCTTCTCCACTCATGAATATGATCTAAAATATGTGTGGAGTTGTTTGATGTAGAGAGGTCAAAATGTCTGTACTCGTTTCGTAGCAAATGGGTAGCTGAAAGTGTGTGAGGAATATAGTTGCCAAAGCACTAAAATCCATAAACGAATGTCGTGGAAGTTCAATATACCACTTCATGGCTGTACTAGTCAAAGTGTGCTGGAAGAGTCTCAATCAAATAGAATCATCCATTAAGTAATTTGATGAACACCATACATGGAAAGTCATAACGTGATTTTTGGGATCATCCCCCTGCTTTCCATCAAATTTTGGAATATTCGATGGCAACTTGACTAGAATGGGGGGCCACAAAGGATTGTGTTGAATGGGGTCATTGATCAACTTGGACAAATCAGGAAAGTCCAAAGTTGCTAGGAAAGGTAACTGACGATTCGGTTCAACATACTGGTAATATTGAAAAGGCATGTAACCACCAGTAGGACCATAAGTGAGCTGATACATAGGTTGTTCAAAAGGCTGATGAGACAATGAACCTCTAGAATATGGACCCCCAGGGTTAGGGCCACTAGAACCCCCAGGGCCATTAGGAGTATTAGGAGGAGGACCGTTGTTACCACCTAAGTTGTACTTAGTGGTTTTTTATCAAGTGAGCCTGGTGAACCGGACAAAGATGATTTGTTTGGACTTCAGAAGACCTTTTGAATTGCTTCTGGGAAGTGCTTGTTGTACTATATCACATGTTCATACCCCATCGAGGAGTTGTAATAAAATGTTCCATCATGATAGTGTCTGTAAAAGACTCAATCTCTTAGACTTTATTTGTCAATACAATCAGCCCAGGGTGTTTTTTCCCTTCGTTATTATTGGTTGTTGAATAAACGACCTATAATTTCTGATTTTTTCACTCAATACTTCCAATGTTGGGGTGGCCGGCTTGGCATTTAGGCCTTTTGAGGTTATTAGAGTCTATGTGTCAATGTATAAACATGCTAGGCATCATGGTTGAGTCATATGAACATGTCTAAGTCCCCCTAGGTTTTTAATTTTTTTTAATTTTTTAAGTTTTTTAAATTTTAATTTTTCCACAAAACTTAGGCTATTTTTGAATAGTCTAATTGGAAAAATTGGTTTTGTAATAAAAGTGGGATCATAAATCAATTTCAGTCATGGGGGTGCTCATTTTCAAGCTAAGAGAACCATGTAAACTCATAGACCCACTTTTTCTAAGTCTTGAGTGATTTGTTCATCACTCAAGTCAAAAATCCCTAAAAAATCAAATATTGATTATTTAATTGATAAATTAATTAAATAATGGAGAAAACTCCAAATCCTAAACCATTACGATTTGCTCCGAATTGACTAAAACCAGTCTCATCGGGTTGGGATTGACTAGATCTAAAAATTCCTTGACTAAAGGAGGTTATCTGGGATGATCTAGGAGTACATTTATGCATGCAATCTTGGGAATTGCACCCTCCCTCTCTCCTCCACACATGTGGGCCTCTCTGGTTTAGTTTTGGTGGATGCTTCAGTCAGCAGGTTGAGGTATCAGACAGATCAGCTCTCTGATTGATAGTTGCACTCAGTGAGACTCATATCAGGCTCAGTTAGACATAGATCAGGCCCAGATTCACTCCACATGCAGCTCCACTCTCTCTCTCCTTGCGAATTGCGCCCCCCTGGGCTAGATTTACTGTTTTTGCTATAAATAAAGCAGCCATTTCCTCTTCCAAGCTAGTTAGAGTTGGATTGAATGGTTTGCTATTGTAATATTATTGTAATCTTTTGATTGTTGGATTAAAGAAGCTTTGGAGGCCAAATGGTGTAATTCTCTAATGTGTGTGGATTTAGCATTGTCTTGCGGCTATTGATGTTGCCAATTTTTCTCTCAATTTATGCATCTAAACCCTGTCTGACTTGAATGATTTAGCTGAATCAATAGGATTATAGTTGAGAAAGTAAGGTTACTTGTTTTTCTGTATCTCATAGCATATATGTTTGAAGATCTAGATTATACATGTCTAATAAGTTTATTTGCATGTAATTCTTGTCTTTTTTTTTATATATATATCTAGATCTCATGAGGTTTCATGCAGGATTATGTGTTTAGCTTTCAAGTAGCAAGGATTGGATGAGATGTGGATCTAGTTTGACTCAACTATACATCCAACATTTTTGCAAAGGCATTTCCCCTCTGTATTCCACTAACAAGTTTTCATTGCAGATCCATCCAACAACGGGCCTTTCCCCTTCTCTTCCTCCTTTCTATTAAAATCTATCTTCTGGTTACCTTTTTCTTCCTCTTATAATCATATCTAGTTTTAAGAATTGATTATACATTGTTAGATATAGTTCCTAAGATTCTTGTTTCTTAGATCTGAAATCTCATAAAGAATATCATTTTTTAAAGATAGATCTAGGTGTAGAAATTTCATTTTTGCAAGTAGTTAAATCGTATATCTAAAGATTGTTGTTTCTTTTTTATTTTCTATAAAGATTTAAATTCTGCAATAAAAGTGCATACCTCATTGTCTGCCCAAACATAAATCCAAGATCCCAAGGAAATCTTTCTTTCCTTGGTTCCTTTTTGCAAAACTAGATTAGCCCTTTTTAACAATTTTCTACTTAGTTTTTTTCCGGTAATTAGTGTGGTGACCCAAAACACTTTTAAAGTGTTTTTGGGCACATTTGATTTTAATTTATCGTTGTTTTTTATCAGGTTTAACAAAAAATAGAAGTATACTCTTCCCTTTTTCCGACTCTTGGGCGAACCAGAGCTTCCCGAAGGCTTCCCCCACTATTGTGATTTTAGTTTAGATTGTTACGAGCTTGTTGTTAAGTCTTTGGATCCCAGATAACAAGGAACAAAGTGAATAATTTATTTTTCTGATATTGTAACCAATAATAATAATAAAATAATCATTTCGAGTAGGCTCTTTTGATCCCACTCCCCATCCCCCCAGGGGGGGATTAGCGTCCGTTTCACTTTTTTGCATTTTTTCTTGTTTTTTGCTATAGCTTATTCTTGTCATGCAGGATTCTATAATTTGATAACATTTTTCATTATTCCATATTTTTAATTCAAATTAATCATACTACTTACCCCACAACTTCCCGATTGACCCGAAAGGTGAAATAGATGTGTGGTAGGACTAATTAGAAAACTGGTGCTGTGTATCTCTGATTCTACTGTCATTATTATTTTTTCACATGCAAGAGATAAAATTAACCCCTCCTTGATTTCCCAATTGAGGTCCACTTGGACTGAAAGAGATTCCTGGAGGGTCTTCTTTTTAATAAGAACACGCCCTTAAAATTTACTAAACTTAACAAGACTCTAGTGTGTATTCTCTACACTTGGATTTGGTTCGTCCGATCAGTGAAGATGCATCAACAGAAACATGAGTGACTAGTTTAATTAGTCTTCACCTTCCCCAATCAACCACCATCAGGCGAGAATCCAACGCCTTGATCAAACTGTAAATGGTGGAAAAATACCCAAAGGAAGCGGGAACTCCTGAAAAGTGACCTCGAGGCACCGATCTCTGTTACACCTTCGGGTGTATTATGAACAACAATCTCAGAGACTCCATTCAGCCCACATATTCCTTGCAGGTAGCCGTGAAGGTTTAGTTTTGAACATACTCTAACTATGCCCTGGGTATATCTGGATTTCCTTCGCCTAATTTCAATCAACTCATATTTCACATTAACTTAAAATGTACCAATAGGCAATCGCAAAACATNTATATATATATATATATATATATATATTGTGTCTCATTATTATGATTTCGTGTGCTCATTTTTTTATCTTGTCATCTATGGTTGTTTATGGTTAAATTTCAAACTCCTATGTAACTCATTCAGTTTAACATCATCACACTAAATAATTTTTCCTTAGTAACTCAATACGGTCTACCCCCCTTGGCTTCATTAGGAGTTGAGCCTAAACGAAGGAGTCAAGAACAAGGTGACAGCCTTGACTCGAGACTTGCCCCCAAGGACACACCTAGTGGATTGAAGATTTCTGCCACATCCCCCCCCAAGTGTGTGAAAAGAGGCAACACTTTTTGGCGCTGTTGTCGGGGATAAATCTTTTTATTCCTTAGTACGACTTAGCTTAACGTTTTTCTAAACAACTAAAAAGGTAAAAAGGTTTGATTGATCTTGTCTTTAAAAAACATAAAAATTAAAAATCGATCCATTTGGCGACTCCACTGTCTAACATCCCTCCACGAATTTATACCCGAATAAACTGCCATCAATTATTCAATCCTCTCCCTGATCCTTAAAGGTTTATTAGGGAAATATTGAATAGGAAGACTTCTCGTAGAAACCTTGAAAATTTAGGAGACCAATCCCTCTCAGATATCCATCACTTATTTGTAGAGAGTCATGTTCACCAATCTCAAGAAATGACAAAATTATTCAAACCCCTTGGCTTTTCTCAGATAGCAGGTGCTACCCATGCCATTCCAAAAGATGCTATCAAGAAGCTCCCAATATTTCAGGGAAATAATTCCATCACTGCTAAGTCTCGCCTTCGAAAGTTTGAAAATCACCTGGTCATTTTATGTAATGATGCTTCCCATGACCATGACGATGTCAAAATGAAGTTCCTTGCTTTAACCTATGAATATCATGTTGAAGAGTGGTACCTCGACCTATATGATGATTCATATAAAACTCTTAGCGAATTCCAAGATGGTTTTAGGAAGGAGTGGGGAGAAAAGAAGGAAACAAGACATCTGCTTGCTGCCCTTTATAGCATAAAGAAGATGGAGAATGAATCCATGGATGAATTTAACACTAAATTTAGGCATGTGGTTGTGGACCTTCCTAGAGACATCAAGCCAAAAAATGCCTCTATCCTCATATCCTACATTGAAGCCTTCACCGGTGACTTAAGGTACCAATTGAGAGATAAAGAGCTGGCCGATCTGAAAACTGCCCAAGAATTGGCCGAGAAAATAGAAAATATAATGCAATCTTCAGGCAAGTCCAACATTCCAGGTTACACTAGGGGGAACACTTCCTACAACAAAGAGAAGGGTAAAGCCATTGAATCAGAAGAAAAGGGAACTTCTAAAGATCCCATGGAAAAGGTGACAGACATGATAAAAAACTTGGTTACTGGTCAAAACCAACTAATGGCCAATCATTCTGCACAATCGAATCATATGCAAAATAGAATAATCACAATGGAAAGGAATAATGGACCTAGGAACTTTCAACCCAAGAAGAATCAGATGTATCAAAATAAATTTCCTCAGTGAGAGCCTAGGATTCCAAACCAGTTAGACTCAGCTAACATGGTAGAAAAAGTAATTCCATGGTGTAGACCCTGTGAATAATTCCACCAAGAAAGCACTTGTTATGTTGCAAATCAAGTCATGGAACATGGACTTCCTGAGGTCAGTATTCAAGAAACAACTTCAAGCGAGCCTAATCATGTATACATGGTAGGCCAGGCCCACCCTTTGTCACCAGCTAAACAGTACAAGCCTAAGGATGAAACCATTGCAAAATCTTATAGTGAAACTTATGATGAAAACCGCAATGTGCATGATGGGACTCCTACGTGTTCTCCCTATAATGATGACAGTCTGGAAGGTTTACTACCTTGTGACCTTTTCTCTGAAGAAGATGAATATGAAAATGAGGACAAGTATAACTTGGAGCATGATACAAGTGACGAAGACTTCCTTATCTCTGACAAAGATGTTGATGAGGAGTCCTGCACATTCATGGAAAATCCAGTCTATGACATGAGTAAAGAGCAAAATAATGAACCAGAAACTTTTGATGGTTTTGTTGATTCTCATGTCTATGGCATATCTAAAGGAGAGAGCGTGGACCATGTGGCCTTGGGAAACTGTGATATGGAAAAGGAGCATGCAATTTATCCATATGATCAGTCTGATCCATATATCAGTATCAGTAATGAAGAAAAAGAGAACTTGATATTAGAATTTGATATCAACATTGGGGAATCCATCACATCTCACATAGATGGTGTTGATGACTATTGGGATTTTTGCGGATATGTTATAAGAATCCTATCTATGCTATATCCAGCAAAGGGAGTGTCTATTTAGAAATTTGTGGAAGTCCAATCTACTATACTTCCATAGAGGGAAGCATGGATATGGAGACTTGGGAAAATCCTATTATAAAAGAGCAGCATTCAAGACTCTTATATGGTCATTCAGAGTCATATCATGTAGAGCCGCACAAAGGTATCAATAATGAAGACATTGAGAAGCAGTTTTGTGAAAAGACATATATGATGCAGTTGGTAGAATATCAATCTCAACTATCATCTTCACATATAGAGTTTCCTTATGATTTGGAGCTGCTTGAGGATTATACAGTGAGTTATCATTTGGTAAGCCTTGATGATCAGTATGATGGTGGAGTCAATCTACCTCATCATTCCAATTTGTATATCAAACCTATCCAGTCATGGATAGAAGCAACCTGTGCAAACATCTACCAATTTGGGAAGAAGTTTGACGAAATTATTCATGCCTATGATCTCTCATCCATCCCGCCCATTCTGGATCATCACGCAGGTTTGCATTTTCTGAATAAAGTATCCTTACTTTGGCTGGTAACCAAAGACAAGGAATTTTTTTTATGTTGATAAAATGCTTAGGTGGTTACATTGGATTTCTGATTACACTTAACCCTTTTTTATATCATGCTTAGAGTAGGAAAATAAGCTCCTTGAAAAAGAGCATTTACTTTCCGCATTTTTGTTTTGTACTTAGCTATAATAAAAAAAATTTCCATTAGTTAGTTACATTTATTTTGTTTAAATAAATCAACTTAATGGTTCATTTGGTTTTTATTTAAAGCTTGTGCTACTCAGGTTTTCTTGTCAAGTTTAGATGTTTTTACAGGGTGTATAAACCAGAGATTCTGGTGTTCTCCTATCCTCTCCTTGACATATGACTAGATCAAGCACACATCCCACAGTTGGAGCCAGATGTTACCACGTAAGTTGTACTTAGTGGTTTTTTATCAAGTTATCCTAGTGAACTAGACAAAGATCATTTGTTCGGACTTCAAAAGACCTTATGAATTGCTTCTGGGAAGTGCTTGTTGTACTATATCACATGTTCATACCCCGTGGGGGAGATGTAATAAAATATTCTAGCATGATAGTGTCTGTAAAAGACTCGGTCTCTTAGACTTTATTTGTTAATCCGATCAGCCCAGGGTGTTTTTCCCTTGGTTATTATTGGTTGTTGAATAAACGACTTATAATTTCTGAGTTTTTCACTCAATACCTCCAAAGCGGGGGTGGTCAGATTGGCATTTAGGCCTTTTGAGGTTATTAGAGTCTATGTGTCAATGTATAAACATGCTAGGAATCATGGTAGATTCATATGAGCATGTCTAAGTCCCCCTAGGTTTTTAGTTTTTTTTTAATTTTTTAAGTTTTTTAAATTTTTAATTTTTCCACAAAACTTGGGCTATTTTTTAATAGTCTAATTGAAAAAATTGGTTTTGAAATAAAAGTGGGCTCAGAAATCAGTTTCAGTCATGGGGGTGCTCATTTTCGTGCTAAGAGCACCATGCAAACCCATAGACCCACTTTTTCTATGTTTTGAGTGATTTGTCCATCACTTAGGTCAAAAATCCCTAAAAATCAAATATTGATTATTTAATTGATAAATTAATTAAATAATGGAGAAAACCCAAAATCCTAAATCATTGGGATTTGTTCCGATTTAACTGAAATCAGTCTCATCATCTTGGGATTGACTGGATCTAACAATTCCTTGACTAAAGTAGGTGATCTGGGTTGATCTGGGAGTACATTTATGCATGCAATCTTGGGAATTGCGCCCTCCCTCTCTCCTCCACACGTGTGGGCCTCTCTCGTTGAGTTTTGGTGGATGCTTCAGTCAGTAGGTTGAGGTGTCAGACAAATCAACTCTCTGATTGATAGTTGCACTTAGTGAGACTCAGATCAGGCTCAGTTAGACATAGATTAGTCTCAGATTCACTCCACATGCAACTCACTCTCTCTCTCCTTGGGAATTGCACCCCCCCTGGGCTAAATTTCCTATTTTTGCTATAAATAAAGCAGTCATTTCCTCTTCCAAGCTAGTTAGAGTTGGATTGAAGGGATTGCTATTGTAATATTGTTGTAATCTTTTGATTGTTGGAATAAAGAATATTTGGAGTCCAAATGGTGTAATGCTCTCATGTGTGTGGATTAAGCATTGTCTTGCGGCTATTGATGTTGCCGGTTTTTCTCTCAATTTCTGCATCTGAACCCTATCTAGCTTGAATGATTCAGCTGAATCAATAGGAGTATAGTTGGGAAAGTAAGGTTACTTTTTTTTCTGTATTTCATAGCATATATGTTTGAAGATCCAAATTATACATGTTTAATAAGTTTATTTGCATGTAATTCTTGTCTCTTTTTTCATATATATATCTAGATCTCATGAGGTTTCGTGCAGGACTGTGTGTTTAGCTTTTAGGTAGAAAGGATTGGATGAGCTATGGATCTAGTTTGAATACACTATACATCCAAAAAATTTGTGAAGGAATTGCCCTTCTGTATTCCACTAACAAGTTTCCATTGCAAATCCATCCAACAATGGGCCTTTCCCCTTCTCTTCCTCCTTTCTATTAAAATAAATCTTCTGGTTACCTGTTTCTTCCTCTTATGATCAGATCTAGTTCTAAGAATTGATTATACATTGTTATATCTAGCTCCTAAGAGTCTTGTTGCTTAGATATGAAATTTCATAAAGAATATCATTTTTTAAAGATAGATCTAGGTGTAGAAATTTCCTTTTTGCAAGTAGTTAAATCGTAGATCTAAATCTTGCTCATAAGGTGGTTTCTTTTTTCTGTTCTGTAAAGTTTTAAATTCTGCAAGAAAATTGCATACCTCATTGGCTTCCCAAATAGAAAGCCAAGATCCCAAGGAAACCCTGCTTTCCTTGGTTCCCTTTTGCAAAACTAGATTAGCCCTTTTTAACAATTTTTTACTTAGTTTTTTTTTCGGTAATTAGTGTAGTGACCCAAAACACTTTTAAAGTGTTTTTGGGCACACTTGATTTTAATTTATTTCTGTTTTTTAGCAGGTTCAACAAAAAAGAGAAAGAGACTCTACCTGTTTTTCGACTCTTGGGAGAACCAGAGCTTCCTGGAGGCTTCCCCCACCATTGTGATTTTAGTTTAGGTTGTTCCAAGCTTGTTGTAAGCCTTTGGATCCCAGATAAAAAGGACCAAAGTGCATAATTTATTTTTCTGATATTGTAACCAATAATAAAAAAAATTAATCATTTTGAGTGGGCTCTTTCGAGCCCACTCCCCATCCCCCAAGGGGGGATCCGCGTCCGTTTCACTTTTTTGCATTTTTTCCTATTTTTTACTCTAGCTTATTCTTGTTATGTAAGATTGTATACTTTGATAACATTTTTCATTATTCCATATTTTGAATTCAAAGTAATCATACTACTTACCCCACAACTTCCTGATTGATCCGAAAGGGGAAAGAGATGCGTGGTAGGAATTAGAAAACCGGTGTTGTGTATCTATGATTCTACTGTCATTGTTATTTTTGCACATAAAAACAGTAAAATTAACCCCTCCTTGATTTCTTGATTGAGGTCCACTTGGACTGAAAGAGATTCCTGGAGGGTCTTCTTTTTAACAGGAACACGCCCTTAAAATTTACTAAAATTAACAAGACTCTAGTGTGTATGCTTTGCACTTAGCTATGGTTCATCCGATCAGTCAAGCTACATCAAAAGAAATCTGAGTGACTAGTTTAATTAGTCTTCACCTTCCCCAATCAACCACCATCATGCGAAAATCCAACGCCTCAATCAAACTGTAAATGGTGGCAAAATACCCAAAGGAAGCGGGAAGTCCTGAAAAGTGACCTCGAGGCACCGATCTCTGTTACACCTTCAGGTGTATTATGAACAATAGTCTCAGAGACTCTATTCAGCCCACATATTCCTTGCGGGTAGCCATGAAGTTTTAGTTTTGTACATACTCTAAGTACCCCCTAGGTATATCTAGAGTCCCCTCGCCTAATTTCAATCAACTCATATTTCACATTAACTAAAAACGTACCAAGAGGAAATCGCAAAACATTCACCCCAAGCACATGCAAGTACATTGATTCTTTCATGACTCCATTTTAAGGCACTGACTATTTTCTTTCTATATATATATATTGTGTCTCAGCATTATGCTTTTGTGTGCTCATTTGTTTATCTTGTCATCTATGGTTATTTATGGTTAAATTTATAACTCCTAAGTAACTCATTCAGTTTAACATCATCACACTAAATAATTTTTCCTTAAAAAATTAATAGACTCTACCCCCCTTGGCTTTGTTAGGAGTTGAGCCTAAATGGAGGAGTCAAGAACAAGGTGACAGCCTTGACTCGAGACTTTCCCCCAAGGACACACCTAGTAGCTTGAATATTTCTGCCACGTCCCTCCTAGGTGTGTGAATAGAGGCAACAACTGTCAGGACCTCCGAGACCACCAGGACCTCTAGGACCATCGAGACCACCAGAGAGAGGACCACTGAGACCTTCAGGACCACCAAGACCTCTAGGACCACCTGGAGGAGGGCCACCAGCCCCCTCGGGGAAGGGCCTCTAGGACCACCAAAACCCGCAGGGGGAGGAACTTCGTAAGGTGGCCCTCTGGCACCTCTAGTCATATGAAAGGGTATTCCTCCAAAAGCTAGCATGTAGGACTAGTTGGGTTTCCCCCATGGAGTAAAAGTATTTCCAGGATATGGAATTCCACTGTATGACATGCCTGTAGGGGTAGGTTGGTAATTCATATTTCCTACAGGTACTTGATTTGTTGGGTGACCATACCCCCAGGAAGCTTGATTAACTACAGGTTGTGCCCCTAACGTTTGACCTGAACTCAATGGAGGGTTAACTATATTCATAGGAGGAACGTAAACTGTGGATGTGCCTGCATTAGAGGCATGTCTATTATGAGTAACAACTCCACCATATGTTAACATAGATCATGTCAGGGGTTTCGTCCCGACACTATAAGGTACTGATACAACTGGAGTTGAAGGTTTCCCCCTAGCCCTAGAAGACTTAAGAGGACTAGAAACAGACCTAACATTTGCAACCTTAGGGCCGAAAGTTTGACCTCGATGGTGTGAAGTCTCAACAGGATCAATATGTTTCATAGAATCATCCAATGAATGATATCCGGCTGGCCAAGGATCCATATTACGAGAAAGAAGATCCGACAAATGTTCTTTATGAGGGATTGGGGTTTCTAAGATGGTATCTAATCTTTGCATTCTCTCTTGAAAATCTTGTGCATGGTGAATAGCTGATTGAATTTGTCTATATTCTTCTTCACTTAGTGAATAATGTTCAAGAGATGGCCTATGTACTCCAAACGAAGAAATTCCATGTCCCATAGAAGTTCCCCATAATGGAGAATCTGGACCATAATCTAGACGAACATGACTATCAACATGACCTTCCACAGGACCATGGAAGGAAGTGTCACCCGTAGGAGGTTGTTGGACCAAGGGAGTAACATAAGAAGTGAATTGGTCTCTACTTTCTACAACTAGGTTCTCTTCCACATGGGAAGTAGTTGTAGCTCCTTGGTTAGTAGCTTCCATCAGACCTTCTCCTATAATGGGAGGAAAGTTAGGTGGTAAGCCCTGTGTTCTTTTGGACCATCTCAAATGAAATTTAGCCAGATTGCATAGTCACTAATCTAACCTAGGGTTTCAGAGCTAAGAAAAAACATGCAAAAAAAATTTCTCCTACTCAAGCTATAGACCAACAAGCAAATTCAAATGACAGGATGAGCTCAAATGATAGGTCTCTCACCAGGATTATCAAGTAGGTGCAACTCGTGATATACCATAAGGGTACGTGCAAAGTAATCTCCTCGAATACTATTTTCGGTGTATTTCTCCACACAAGATGGCCAAAGGGATTTTCTCAAATAGGTAAGGTATCCTAGTGGGGTCTCCCGATATACTCAAGGTACATGGGAGCTCAAATCGGTAGTAGCACTGTCTATTGCACAATCGTTCACAAGGAGACTTCTGATATACAATCGAGTACATGAAGTACCTTTCTATATACCTCAAGGGTATGTGAAAGGTTGTTTGATATATCGACGGTACGTGGAAGAACCATGGGAGTCCCGGGTTGTAGTGCGAACAAATAATGACAACTCCTACATTTAACGACGCTCGAACACGTCTCTAACCTATCACTCAAATTTCTATACAAATTTTAATCCTATAACTACCGTTAATTTTAAAGTGGACGGTTAGGTGAATTCATGAGGTTTTGATAGAAAAGTAAAACCATGTAAATATGAAATGCGAGTTCATTCACTTTACCATTAAGTATGCCTAATTATGGGAAGGAGAGAGAGTGTTTTCTTTTCAATTTTTCTTTAAAACCAAAAATTCCCCAAACAACTATACTAAAAGCTCTTTTTCTGAGCATACAATCAAACAACACTTCTTCAAATCAACTCTTTTTAAAGCAGACAGGTTGGGTAAGATCTCTTTTCAACAAAGAAGAAAGACAAACAACACTCAAATATGCATATGCAAGCTATTTATTTGATTTTTATAAAACATTGAAAGATCTAACTTAAACCATGGATATTTTTTCCTTTTGATGAGATAATGATGCAAAAGAGACAAAAGAACAAAGGAATGCTGAAAACTTGTGAGGCTAATCAGAGACCCAATGACTTAAGCTCAATAAAACAATAACCTAGTCTCAAAAACATTTCTTTTTTCAGAGCAAAAAGAAGTCTTTCTCACACTTAACAAAAAATGGAAACAAGCAAACTGATCTAAGGGAGTCTTTCTTTTCAGTACTAGTCTATAATAGCCAGAGATTTAATCTGGCCTAAATATTCCAAAAACTCATTTCATAACAAACTTACAAGCAATAATGAATGATGGATCTAACATAGCTTTTTTTATTTTGACAAACAAGCAATTTCCACATAAAAATTTTAGATTTCAATCACTTAGTAAACTTCAAACAAGTCTGGACAAAACTAACCGAACACACAAAAATCCAAAAATCACAAATCTTTTGCAAAATTTTGAAAAAATCAAGGTCTCGGACAGGTTGATCTGGAGGATTATTCATCTTCAAGTTACACTGATCCAATATGGTACAATAGTAATTAATCTATGGTTTTAACTCATATGCTAGCCATTATATGAACAGCCCGCGTAGCTATAGCTTGGTGTGCAGTTATTGTCGGGGGCTGTGCAACGCAGTTTTCCCATGAACCACGCAGTTGCGTGCGGGTCACGCAGCACAGTCTGTGCATGAGCCACGTAGTTATTGCACGCTGCGCAGATGGTGCGCAGCTTATCGCATGAGCACGCAGTTATGTATGGGCCACGTAGCTTGCGAACTGTCCAATTGAACATCGAAGGTTCGTGGAGGTTACTCATATACTGCGACATTTATATGTTGCGACGGCAGATCGGGTGTATGGCAGAGTCCTCGTATGCTGCGACATTTGTAACTTTTGTGATGGCATCAAACAGTTACGTTACATGGCATAGCCTAGTGCAAGTCATTGCAACATGTTGTGAGTAGGCACATGTGCGTGGAGTTGGTTGCAACGTTTCGGGGATATGGAATGTTGTGGTAACATAACGCTTGGGCAGCAATTTGGCAGGATGGCATGATTCAGTTTAGCATATGGTTGTAACGATAAATAAAAGATAATAGCTATGGTCCATTACCCATCCTCTTGCAAAATGCTTAAATAGAGGATGTTGGCCACAGTAGAAGAGGACAGGATAGACAGGGTGGAGAGACTCAGATTATTTTAGATCGCAGAGCTTCGTTTCTCTTTTATGAGAAGCTTAGAGAGATTTTGCTATGAAGTGTCCAGATGCTGGGCTGAAGAAGTCGACATTATCTGTTATATTTTAGCTTTCTTTGTATTTTGAATGCTAATTGTAATTTCCAAAAGAGAGGTCTTAGAGACTTTGCACAACATTCTATTTTACAGTCGCTGAAGTTGATTCCAGAACCATTTTGTACCATTTTAAAGAGATTAATTGGATCAGTACCCATTGGAGAGGGACCCGGAGATGTAGCCCAGTGGAGGGGGTGAACTCCGTTATCAACTTCTGTTTTGTGACTCACTGTTTCTGTGTTTCTTCCTTGTATCTATTTTTCAGTGTTGTCTTTTGTCTTCATTCCTGTTCTGAGCATTTCACTTCTGTTAATGCGGTTCCATTAATTAACCCGTTGAACGCATTCTTTTACAACAAACTTTTAATGCACTCAAGTTGAGATCCGACGGATCATATAATGGTATCAGAGTTGGTTGACTGCTTGTGTAAGTTTGTGAATGCTTACTAGGTTCAGGTTAAAGCGTGGTGAAGAATAATTAATTGAAGGAGATCCTAAGATTGGATCAAGGAGAACATTCTCAAGAACCATGTCTTCTCCATGAGGGGAAGAAGAAGGACATCTAGAACAAGAAAAACCTGTTATTTCAGAAACTGAGTTTCTGGAGGCTTTTATTAGCATGAAAGCCATGATGGAAATTCTACTCGATGAGCGAGCAGAAAGGAAGAAGAAAGAATAAGGATCTTCATCCAAATATGCAGAAGTGAAGAAGGAAGAAAAGGGTAAAGGAGTAGGAGGTGATGGTGATCCTCCTGAAACTAATCAAACTTTTTGTTCTTCTCATACTTCTCATTCAAATAATGCAAGTCCTAATATGCCTTATTTCAAATTGGATGTTAAGTTTGAATTACCAATTTATAATGGAGATTTAGATGCTGAAAAGTTAGACAATTGGATCAAGTAGCTTGAAGTATATTGCAGGGTGCAAGGCATTAATGATGACCCTTCCAGGATGCAATTGGCCACTTTGAAAATGATTGGAATGGCTCTTACTTGGTGGGAGAGCAAGATTCAGCAAGATATTCGAAAGAACGGTAAAATTATTTCAGTTTGGAATGAGTTCATTGAAGTATTAAGGAAGCAATTTTATCCTTCAGGTCACATGCAGCAATTAATAATGAGCTGGCAAAATTTTAGGAAAGCTAAAGGAAAAATCATTCAAGAATATACTCATGAATTTAGAAAGAGGGCTATTGCATTGAATGTTGCATTGGATATGCAAGAAACTCTTCTTAAATATATTGGTGGCATGCATTCTTATTTGCGACATACTTTGTTGATGTTTAACCCCAGTAATTTGGATGATGTATGTGTTCAAGCTACACATTCAGAAGCTAGGGGTAAGCATGATAATGATTATTTTATGATGAAGTCATCTAAATTTGACAACAAAGATAAAAGAAAAGATAAGCGAAAGAAAACAGCTACCATCACGAAAGAGGGTGAAAAACCCACATGCTCACATTGTCAGAAAGGGCATGATGTTTCTAAGTGTTGGAAACTTCATCCAGAGTTTAGGCCAAAGAAGTATGGAGGAAATAAAAACAAAGATAAGGATAATCAAGCAGCTACTGCAGCAATAATTCAAGACTTGGGATTTGATTCAGGTGATGAGACTAAGATCACATCAATAGGGATCCAAGGTAAAGATAAAGGTATATCTCTTTCCATTGATGCAAGTTCAAGTTATAATTCATGTGCAAGTACAAGTACAAATATGCTATCTACTTCTATGCAAAGTGATAAAAGAAGAAGTGAACCATTTCATGTTTGTGTCATTACAAATCATACAAAGATTGATACATTGTTTGATAGTGGTTCACAAGTAAATCTGATATCAGAAGAAGTGGTTAAGAAATTGCATTTAGTTACTATGCCTCATGAAAAACCCTATCCTCTTGGTTGGGTTACTAATGATACACAATTGCAAGTTACAAAGAAATGTGTTTTGAAATTTGCAATCACTGAAAAGTTTATGGATGAAGTAGAACTAGATGTAGTACCACTTGACATTTGTGGAATTGTACTTGGGAGTCCATATTTGTATGACCGGAAAGCAGTCTTTTATAGAGAGCAGAACAAATATCATCTCTTTAAAGGTGGTGTGGAATATATTGTTCGTGCACATCGTATGTAAACAAATCTGGCATTAGTCACTACAAGTCAAATGAAAATGATAGTGAATGCTAGTAGGAAGTTTGCATTAATGGTTGTTAAATGCAAATCATTGGAAAGTGGTAACCTGGAACATGGAATTGAATTAATTAAAAGTGTTCCCGAGTATGGTGCTTTGTTACAGGAACTTGAAAGACTATCACTTACCAGAGATGTACAACATGAAGTGCAGTTGCAGCAAAGCATGCCTTTTCCAAATTTTGGCATGAATCTGATGATTATTCAAAAGACTGTTCATGATTATTGTGTGATGTGCAAATCTATTGATAAAGGGTTGGGATTGTACACACCTATTCATACTTCATCTCATCCTTGTAAAAATGTTGTAAGGGACTCTGATGGGAGACTACCAATTAGTTTGTGCTTTCAGTATATTGGGGTTCATGTTGGGCTTCCTATGACTATTGTACATGTTCGGAATTTCTGAATATTGGGGCAATTTTGGGCAGTTTTATGGAGTCTTAGGGACACTAATTTTGAAAGGAGCACAATGTATTGTCCACATATTATTGGGAAAACATGGGTAGTCAGTAGAACAGTCATTGAATTTCTCTAGACTTATTGTGATGAACCTCCTAAGGCTTGGGATGAACAGTTGCAGCACATGCATTGAATTAAATCTCCTTTTGAGGCTTGTTTTTGTTATCTGTTGAGGTCACATGTGGAATTTTATTTCGGCACAAAAGATGTGAGAGTTGGACATCTTGATGCAAAGAAAACAGTGCAGGAGATAGTGCAAGAACAGCAGGAGACGAGTCAGGCAATTTGCAAAGCCAGGCATGAAAATCATCATCCGTTTGAAGTTGAAAAGCAAGTTTGGTTGCAGATCACCAAATAAAGAATGAAAGGTGAAGGTAAAAAGCTCAATGTTGTTTATGATCATTTTGAGATCTTTGAAAAGAAGCGTAAACATTCTTTCTGTTTGAGCTTATCTCCATCTATGAATACAGCTGTATATGCAAAGAATTTTAAATGGTATGAACCTCCTTTGGTCATGGACAAGGAGACTAATATGTAGATTCTAAGCAAGGAAGGATGTATGGAGATGAGAAAGGTGAGGAAGCTGTACCCTCATTTACTTGTAGGGTGATTCAGGCTTTTAGAGGTCCAAAAGTTCTCCAATGGGGAGGAATGATCCGGAGGATTATTCATCTTCAAGTTACACTGATCCAATATGGTACAATAGTAGTTAATATATGGTTTTAACTCATATGCTAGCCATTATATGAACATCCCACGCAGCTATAGCTTGGTGCCCAATTATCGCCGGGGGCCGCACAGCGCAGTTTGCCCATGAACCGCGCAATTGCGCGCGGGTCGCGCAGCACAGTCTGTGCATGAGTCGCACAGTTATTGCACGCCGCACAGATGGTGCGCAGCTTATCGCATGAGCACGCAGTTATGTATGGGCCGCACAGCTTGCAAACCATCGAGTTGAACATCGAAGGTTCGTGGAGGTTACTCATATACTGCGACATTTATATGCTACGAAGACAGATCGGGTGTATGGCGGAGTCCTCATATGCCGCGACATTTGTAACTTTTGTGATGGCATCAAACGGTTACGTTACGTGGCATAGCCCAGTGCAAGTCATTGCAACGTGTTGTGAGTCGACACATGTGTGTGGAGTTGGTTGCAACGTTTCGGGGATATGGAACGTCGTGGTAACATAATGCTTGGGCAGTGATTTGGCAGGATGGCATGATTCAGTTTAGCATATGGTTGTAACGATAAATAAAATATAACAGCTATGGTCAGTTACCCATCCTCTCACAAAATGCTTAAATAGAGGATGCTGGCCATAGTAGAAGAGGACAAGACAGATAGGGTGGGGAGACTCATATTGTTTTAGATCGCAGAGCATCATTTCTCTGTTATGAGAATCTTAGAGAGCTTTTCCTATGAAGTTTCCAGACGCTGGGCTGAAGAAGTCGACATTCTCTGTTATATTTTAGCTTTCTTTGTCTTTTGAATGCTAATTGTAATTTCCAGAAGAGAGGTCTTAAAGACTTTGCATAGCATTCTGTTTTACAGTCACTGAAGTTGATTCCAGAACCATTTTGTACAATTTTAAAGAGATTAATTGGATTGGTACCCATTGGAGAGGGACTCGGAGATGTATCCCAATGGAGGGGGTGAACTCCGTTATCAACTTCTATTTTGTGACTCGCTGTTTCTGTGTTTCTTCCTTGTATCTGTTTTTTAATGTTGTCTTTTGTCTTCATTCCTTTTCTGAGCATTTCACTTCTGTTAATGCGGTTCCATTAATTAACCTGTTGAACGCATTCTTTTACAACAAACTTTTAATGCACTCAACTTGAGATCTGACGGATCACAAGCCTACCTGGCACCGCGTCGAAGGGGTTGCTGACAGAGCAGTTTCAAATCAGAACCACTTCTTGTTCACTGAACTCAGGTGGTGGCTCCGTCTATTGCTAACTGGACTCAGGTGGTGGCACCGCTTATTTCCTAAGGCACCTGCGTGGTTCCCTGTAACAATCCAGAACACAAGGAGAGCGAAAAAATCAAGTTAAAAATTGTAAAAAATCTACAAAGAAATGATGAATCAACAATAATACAGAGCATATAAAGTTGAGGTGAATCAGATCCAAAAAGATCTAAAGATTTCAAACCAAAACTTCACTAGGTCATATGTAGATCTGACTGCAAAGATTGAAGGCTGGAGCTTGGATTTGGATGAGTAATTCAGAGACTGAGGAATATCAGAACATATAGCTTTGTCCCCAGTATGGTCACCAAATTTGTTATCAGAAATATAGCACCTTCTACGAACAATAAGATGTTCCTCTGGTCTGAATGGTTTAGATCCAGAACAAATGAGTAACAACTAGGTTGAAGACTTTCCCTGAAAACTATAGATGCTTGGAATAAACTTTGACGAAATACCTGTAGACCTACAGAAGCACATCAAACATACAACAGCAGCAAAGATACCAGAAAACTATCCATAGATTCATATTAGTGACTAAGGAATCCAATAATATATATGTGAGATTTCAACACAAATAGATATATGGGAAGGAAATCAACTTTGTATTAATAGATAAATGAAAGAGCTTACAACCGTTTTGCCTTAGCATCGATGCACTCCTTCACAACACTAGCACCTCATCCCCGATAGCTCCAATTTGCTCCTCTATTCTCTCTAATGTATTAGGCTAGGATGTTAATTCAACAGCATAACTTTACTTCTTTCCAGGGATGATTTTAAGGAATCATACTTATTTAAAAATGTATAAATGTTCGAGAAAATTACCAATTCTTAAAATGCCAACTATAAAATGATTGGTAATATTTTTCAAAAAATATTTTAATTTCCAAGGATTTTATATCGTTTATATAATAATTTGGTGATTTTTAGGGCAAAAAAAGTTTACCCCATCAAAATTGGGCGAAACAGGGCTTCAAAAAATGCAAAATGGCAAATCTCTTTTGGGAGAAAAACATGGAAAAATAGCCCACTGGGCTAAAATTCGCCCCTAAAATTATCCCTGCTTCTTTCTTCTCTCTCTCCCAACCATGGAGTATGAGCCTGTATTTATAGGCTCAAAGGGATAGGAATGGTTGAGAAATTGGAGGGTAAGGTGGCAATGAGATCCTCAAAGTAAGGATCTCGAGCTTAACTAACCCAGGTGTGTAGGGATAAGGCTAGACATGAGGATTTTGTTCTAGAAGCTTCATGAAACCTCTTTTTTTTCAATTTTTACCAAGGGCACCACTTATAATCCTTTATGAAAGAGTGGTGAAGGGTGAGAACCACACCAACAAAAAAGGTTAAAGGCGGTGGCATCGCCTGGTTTCCACATAACTTGGGCGGTGCTGCATAAGGTACCTCTTATCTGCTTAAGGGTAAGAGCGGTGATGAAGTTTTGTATGTTAAAACCAACATCTAAAGAATGTTTCACTTCAAGTTTGGGATTTGAGGACAAATATCTATGTTAGGGATTCTATCACATGCTGGTGACAAAATTTGAGTGTAACAATTCTCCAAAAGGAAACCACTCCCTCCTTTGCCAAAAATTTCCTACTTTTGTTATGACAACTTTTGTCATAGCTTTTGGGCACTTTCCCTTTTCTCTCTGACTACTTTTGTCATAGAGTTTCCACTTTCTTAATATCCTCCCTTGCCAAGTTGACTTTCCAATCATTCTTGACATGACAAGCTAAATTCCGCATGTTATTTGAACAATAAATATTAATGATAAATAAAAATTAAATACATGCCTAAGTAATGTTTGTTTAGCAACATTCTCCTAGGCTAATTAACTAATGCCTCATAAATAATATTTGGACAAAATTCCCTAGGTGAGGCAATTAATGCATCTTTCACCCACCAATGTGTTGGGCATGGTCAACACTTTTATGTCCAAAAATATGGGGACATGACAGTTGACTAGGTTTTATCAACAATAGAATGTCATACATAAAAAAATCTGATGCTTAACATGTTATAATGTGGTTGTGGCCTCAATAACTATTTCCTTAATCCTAATTCTAAGAGATTGATTTAAACCCCATAATTATGCCTCTGAGTAAAATATTGGTCCAAAGTACACAACCTAAGTTCCATAGCCAACAGTTTGATTACACTTTACACCTCAAAACTATGATTGACCAGTTGTTGTATATAAAGAGTTTTCTGAAATTGCATCATTGCATGTGGGATAGAGGGTCAATTGTTTGAAAACTCAACATAGGTAAAAACTCAATAACTATCATACAACTTCTTGGTGATAAAACTAAATCTAAACATGATATGAAGTGTTAATTAAATCTCTATAACCTATTCCAAAACTGTGTCTCCTATGCAAAGCATTATCAAAACAACTATAGCCTATGTCAAAACCAAGTCTCGTATCTCAATCCCTAACAAAACAACTATAACATATGCCAAAATCGAGTAATGTTCCATCACCTTTCATAAACCAAGTCTCCTATCACAGAACCAAGTCATTTTCCATTAGTGCTCATTTCATGTCTCTAATCACACTTGCATATATTAATCCTATATTTCTTCACAACTATCGCAGGTGGGATGTATCAAGGAAAAGAAAAGCTATATTCTAGCTCAAAACCTAGGCCTCAACCACATGACACCAAATTCACAAAATCTAAGGAAAGGGAAAATGTCCTTTAGTTTAAAACTTCAACCTCTATCGCATGATACCAAACCCAAAAATTCCAATTATGTAGAATGTTTCACATAACCAAGGAAAAAGAAAAACCTCTTCTAGTTCAAGACCTAAACCTCTACCATATGATACCAATCTCACAAAATTCAAGAAAAAGATGGGATGTATCACATAACCGATGAAGTGGAAAATTTCCCTCTAGTTTAAAAATTGAACCTCGACGACATAGCACCACATTCACAAAATCCAAGGACAAAGAAATCACCTTCAATTCAAAAGCTAAACCTCTACCGCATGATATAAAACTTAAAAAAAACCAAGGAAAAGAATAATCATGTAGCTCTACCACATGACACAAAGCTCACAAAATCCACAGACGTGTTTTAAACTCTACCACATGACACCAAGCTCACAAAATGCAATGAAACGTAAAATCATCCACTTTTAACTCTACCACATAACACCATGCTCACAAAACCCAAAAAAAAATCATCAATTTAAACTCCATCACATGAGACCAAAATCATCATTTAATCTCTACTACAAAACCAAGCTCCCAAAATCCAAGGAGAAAAAAAACATCTATTTTAAAATCTACCATCTATTTTAAACTATCCTAAATAATAATAAATCCATTTTAAAATAACAATAATAACACCAAACTCGCATACTTTCCAAAAGAAATTCAAAGAAAATAAAAGAAAAAAACATCCATTTTAAACTCGACCAATAACACCAAACTCACACACTTTCCAAAATCCAAAGAAAATAAAAGAAAAATCGTCCGTTTTAAACTCTACCACATAACACCATATTTTTAAATAAATAAACTCCTATGCAACCTCATTTCCATTTTACAACATATTCATTTTCTGGCCATCCAAGTCCTCACATCAAATGTGGGATAAGTCGTCAGCAGCATGAAGATGACCGCTAACCTGCATAAGGAAAAGGAAAGGAGAGCAACTGACCAGCCAAAGCGAACCGTTTTGAAAGTGACTGGGTGTTTCTGGGCAAACTGCACATAGTGTCCAATGCATCAGATAGACACTTGTCACCGAAAGTTAGCCAAAAGTTGTGTGAAGACCGACCCTTCAGAACGGTTGTTTCTTTAGTTTCCAGGGATCTTGTGTTACCCGAATGAGGATCCAATGCACCAAACTATCAACCATAAAGACACTTGGCAGTTGCGTAAAGAGCTAGACTTCCAACGATGAACCACAGAGACACTTAGCAGTTGCGTAAAGGAGCTCGACCACAACTCTACAGCTTCCAATTTTTAAAAGGAATAATCCTATTATAGTGAGAATTTAAGATGCTGTTATATGGTAACACATTTGGGAGCTAAAATGAAGAATAGTAGATGGGATCTTTATGTTGTTATATTATAGGTTATGTTTTATATTTGAGATATGTTTCATTGCATTATAGAGTAGTAATTCATACGGAATTAAAAAAATAAAAAATAAAAATTAACATATATCTATTTTAAATTCATATCTATTAAATTTTTTGAGGTGTAAATTTTTTCTTGATGTGTAAAATATTTAAGATAAAAATTCATATCTCAAAAAAATGGATCTCTTTGGGTGCATCTTAATAGATCCAAGTTTAATATGGATCTCTGCTTGTATTACTTATAATGTCAAAGAAATGCTACTTTAAAATTTGAATGATTATATATTTTTAAAAAATTCAAAATTTAAAAAATGCATGGTTGTCTATCTATATGAGAGACTTATCCTTTGAGAGATGAAATTAGGACATACTCTTCACTAGACTCTTCATTTTTTGTAGCCCTCTCGTCATATGATTCATTTTCTTCAATTACATGGGCATGGTATTTTCGGGGTTTCTTCTTGAACTAATATTTCTTATGAAGACAATTCCCAACAATGTGTCCCATTTTATGACATGCATAACATTCAATGGATGACTAATCTTTTCTAGCTCTCTTACCTCTTTTGAAGTCTTATGGTATTCTGGGAGGTCATCCTCGATTCTTGCTTTTGTTTCTTCCATTCTTTGCATGAGTAGCTAGAGCTTGAGTCTTCATTATCATTTAGCTTCGCTTCTCTTTTCCTATTCTTCCTTCTTCTTGTACACATTTTTCCCATAGTTTGTTGAAGTTGGTAAGCTTTCTTCTCGCACATATTCCTCTAATGAAGGAATCCCATTTTTTTGGCAGACAATTTAAGGTGGTCATCACAACTTCCGCTTCTTCCACCATGTCACCAATGTATTTTAACAGTTCTTTGATCTATGATACTCTTGAGAAGTATGATTGCATAGTTTCTTCCTTTTGTATCTTCACATCCTTGAGTTGGTTTCTCAAGGTAATTATTCTATTGATTTTATTCCCTTCAAATAGAGTTGTTAGCGCATCGAACATTTCCTTTGGAATATTCTTTGAAGATACTTGGGGGATAATGTTACGTCCCCACCCCTCATACCGACGATGGAGAGGATGCGACCAACACACACTGTTGTTGTCAAAATGGAAAATCTAGCCCCATGATCATAAACATAAAAATCAAATGCATTAATATAAAAACATACACAGATTCATAATGCAATCTATAGCGGAAGAAAACACATTTATTTCATTAATGCATTCATCATGCTCATTTTAATTCATAATTCAACTAGCTACGTCATTGCAATGTTCTACCCAACCATAGGCCAATGTGCTCATCAATCTCTCAACATCACTGCCACCCCCGAGAAGGGCATGATTCCACAAGGCACTAGGGAAATAACAAGCTCACACATAGCCCAAAACCGAAACATCCACAGTCAAGCCAACACACCGTTGGGTTTCACAGATTGTCGAGCCAAGCCAATAAGAAATTGGGTTTTACAGCCTGCTAAGGAAACTAGCCAACACCACATGGGTTCCTTGGACTTATCCAGCCAACCCACACTTGCATCAAACACACAGTTGACCCATTTTATCAAACAGAGTCATACAAAACTGTTGGGTATGAAAAAAAACATTCCTGGGAACCAAAATAGAAATGGAAATTGGGGCAAACAACCCAACATGAGGAAATAAGTTTTTAGGAAACGTTCTCGGGCTTCATAGAGGTAAAAACGACCTCATCAAACCCTCAAACTGTGGATCTATTCTTCCATCTGCTGGGCATTACCAAAAATGGGATTTGCAATTACAACTAGCACGATAAAATGGGGAAAACACCCCTCTGATAGCAATCTGATTTTCTAGAGTTGTTTATGGCCTTAACGTGGCCAAACGAACTCAACAACACCCAAAATTTATGGGTCTCTTCTCCAACTTGCTCGCAACCCAAAAACGAGTTTCTTAGCTTGGATAAAATAGGAAAAATGCAGGAAAACGTGGAGGAGAACTCCCAGCTTTCTCACAGGAGAAAAAACAGCCTCCTCAAACCCCAAAATTGTGGCCCCTTCCTTCCCATTCTCCCCAACAACACCCAAAACACATTATAAGTGTGGGGAAGGGAAGAAAACGACATCCAAACCATGGAGGAGAGAGATCTGTCTCCTACTGCTGTGTGAGGTAGCCAAAACTCTATGAGGATGGGTGAGAAATGAAAGTCATGGGTGCATAATGGCTTGGGAATACCTTCCCAAGATTTTACTTGCCTCACAAGTAAAAAACACACTTTCCAAAAATGTGTGACCTCCCAAATTCGAATTTGACCTCCATGCCTTTCCCATCCCAAGGAGATAACTTCTTCAACCACTTTTAGATGACTGGGCACAAAAAGACAAAAAGGGTAGTTGACAACTTTATGGGTTTTACCTTAGACATTTGGATTTTCCCCATAGGCTCAAGGTTTGAATAATTCCCCCTCCCTAGTCCTTGTGAAATCATGCCCCCATCTCTTTAACGTCGCGGCGTGTAGCTAGTTGTGGTATTTTAATTAATTTACATTTTACATGATGTATCAAAACACATTGTGCCTTGCTAGCACATAAACCATCGACATTGATTTTAATCGCCGAAACATCAAACACTAAACCCATGGTGGGGCCTTTGCCTTCAGCTTCCACACCATGATTTAATACAATATTTGCATCATATGCAATTTAATACCATGAGATCAAAAAGGGGGGTGTTACAGATAAAATGATCCTTAATGGGATCGATTATGATCCTCTTGGATTTGATCATATCCTTCTTGTTCTTGGCCTTTTCCTCATCTCCCTCTGGTTCCTTGACCTCATCTTTGATGTAGCCTTCTAGGTCATATTATTCAAGGATGAGCATGACTCTGTACTTCCATGATCTAAATTTCTCTACTTCCTCAATATTTTCACCAAGCTTAGTTTTGCTTGTCATCTTTAACGAATGAGAACCTCAAATGAAAAATATAGGAGATAGAACTAACCAATTTGACAACTGCTTCTAGGATCTACTTCACGATGACCTAGGGTTTGACTCGAAAACCCTAATTTTCCAATTGTGGTCACTTTTGAAACTGATTGAAAGAAAATATCCCCAAGGTGGGTTAATCTAAATATTGTTTTTCTGGAATCTGTGGATGGAACTGTTACAGCTGATTTTACCACACATGGTCGATCACATGTTTATGGCCTTCCCTGTCCCTTTGCAGACTCTTTAAACTCCATGGACTGATATTGTACCTTTGATGTTTCCAAGTTCATCCCTAGAAACACTTGTTTATTGCTGTACGCGACTTTTAAACCCATACTCATGTGTATACGTGGATTTTGACCTTAAACCCACGTACATCGGAATGTGTGCATAAATACAAATATTTTTGGAGTTTTGCTTCATGTGTGTCCAAACCACTTGACTCTTGGCCTTCCATATGCCTCGATATCACTCGGATTTGACCCTCCATTACCCCTTTGGAGTACTATATAAGGAACCCTTGGATACATTGAAGGGAAGGAATTGAAGAGCAAGGAAACTATAAGCCATTGTTGCCGTAGCTTTCTTATACTTGATCTTGCATCTATTTGTCCCTTTGGAGCACTTTGTGTTCTTCCCAAGATTTCCTTTTCTTGTGAGCTTTCTATCGAGAGATGGAGGACTGAGGTGGTGGAGGCCCAGGTGGAGGACTCGGTTTCTCCAGTTCGCAGACGTGCCGAAAGAGGTTGTCACTTGTGTAATCTCTGATTTGATTTATAGAAATATATTTTCCTATCCAATAATGTGCATTTGAATGAATATTGAATCCATGTATATGCTTAATTGCTTATACATTGTTGATTATATATACTAGATTATATCTAACACCATATTATATAGCATGCTTGTCTTGTTTGCTGTTGTTGAGAGCAATTGCTAGTGCAAGCGGGATTGGAAAAAGTTCAACAGGGATCTACTTCAACTGTCTGGAATAAGGTATGATTCGAGATCCTTTAGTGTTACATGTTTGGTTTCTCTTGCATATTGGGAAGGGATTGATTTCTACAGTTTATCTATCTGTTGTTGTACACCCCAATCTTAGATAGGAAGTTTCTCTCCATAACAGAATTGGCAACCATACTGGGGAGGTTCCTAGTTGTTTCTCTTTGGGGATTTTTGGCATTCAATATACTTGAATTACTCTAATTTCTCTATTTCTTTGTTGAATCTGGGGGCATGTTTGGCTAGTAGGGTCCTGAAGGAGTAAATTTTTTCTCAGCCTGTATGTTTACTTGATTTTTCTTCCTTTTTCTTCCTGTACACGGGTTTTGCTTTCACAGTCGCGTGTACACACGCGTTTTCCTGGAATAGTCACGTATATACGCAGGTTTACTGAGAACAGTCATGTATGCCATGATTTTTAGCTTTATTGGAAGGATTAAGTGTTGTTGGGTGATTTTGGATGATTGCTGAGTCTTCTTGGATGCTTCTGTAGTCTGTATCTACCCTTTGTGTCTGACTAAAGATTCTTTTAGTTTGATTTTTAGAAATGTTCTTGTCATTCATTTTCTACTTTTTGTTTTGAGATTAGTGCATTAGGTATCTTTTACCTTGGTGCTTTGCTTGGCTGTTGTTTGTGAGTGGTTGCAGAGTCTGAGGGTGGTAGAGTCATCTTTTTTCTTTTATATCTCATTTAATTCAAAAATACAAAAATATTTTGTTGTTTGTATAGTTATGCATTGCTTTCATTTTTCATTAACATGGTACTTGCATTAGGTTTGCTTGGTGAATTATAGTCAGGTTTTCATATAGGAATGATTGCATATACATTTCAAGGAAAAATATTGCACTTCACGTAGTAGCATACCCTATTTTACATTCTACATAGTTCATTTGCATTGCTTGTTAGGTGTGCATTTTACTTCTTGTTGCATCATAACTTCATTAGTTGCATGTCCATTTACCCTTTGAGTAATACATACAATTAAAATAAACACATAATAAAATCAATTACACTCTTTTCTTTTCTAGGGTGGATCAACAAGATTAGGTTTTAGGGTCTTGGAATAGTTCATGTAAGTTAATTCTCCAAGACCACTAAACAAAACAATTAGGTGTCTGTCCAGGTGAGAGTGTGAAATCCTTGGTATAATTAGTGTTTCTCAGGATGCTCCTCTTACACAGGAGTTAAGCATTAGGTAGTGCACGCGATTGTTACTGAGATGACCCTTGGTTACTATTGTGAGCACTGAATATATTTCTAGGATTGTATTCGTATCTGGGGGCCTTTAAGGTATTGGCTGGTGCACCCCTGGGGTACCAATTGTGCTTTTAGGATTTGGGCTTTTCTACCCTGCCCATACAGTCAATTCTGCCTGCGACTGTCTGCTTGAGCATTGGTTATATTGAGGTGACCTTAGTTTCCTTACCTAGGTTATCGAGGGGATATTTGCAAAGGTTATTCTATAGGTGTCTTGGCTAGGTAGGGGTCGGACAGCATAGTCGCTATATGCGTTGAAGCTAAGGGCCACTATAATTGGTTATGAACCTCTGCTTGTTTTGTATGGGAGTCTCAAGCCTCTCCTAGGAAATACATACCTGCTTCATTCGGGAACTCACATATCCGAACCCTTGGTTTTCTTGCGATTTGGTTTTACATTTTTTAGGTGTATGCTCTATGCACGCTAATTTTCTTAGGGTTACGTAGTTCAATTAAGTCTTTTATTTTATTAAGTCATTGTGGATTCAGGTGTGGCACCTCATCATTCTCGTCATTTAGAAGGACTTCCGCCTTCCATGTCTCCTCCTCCTTTGGGAGAGAGAACCAGACAATCCAAGAAGACTACTTCTCACTTTGATTCACACACCATGGGAGATCATGAGGATGAGATTCTAGAGATGTCCTCTCCACCTCATGAGGTTGGGGATGGTGATCCTACTAGCACATATGATATTCCACATGATCATCCTTCACGATTTTCTTATGATCCCTCATTCATGGGTTTCCGATATTGGATTTTGGGTGATGAGACTCACTATGAACCCACAAGCACTAGTAATGTTAGATATGGAATGCCTAATATCTTCGAGTCTGATCTGGCATATCATGTCGAGTTGGAAATTGACCCTAGCACTGTACCTGAGGGAACTTCCATTCCTTTCCATGCTGAGAGGTTTGGGGGCACTAGTCACATTGCACCTTCCATCCCTATGGTGGAGGCATCTTCACATGCCCACCGTAGGCCAAGCGTTAGTAACCCTATTCACATACGAGAACCAAGACATGTGAACATTGGGAACACCACTTACATCCATTCACATGTTCCATCATCTTCGACACCAATACCTTCGAATTCCTTTCTAATGACCCATCCTCCACCTAATCCGTGTGGGCCTTCTGGCTAGAGTACCACTACTAGTCATGTCTGTCCGAATCATGTTCACACTGTAGTATCACAAGGCCATGTGCCTCCTTGCATGTCAATAGGACATGTACCTTCACATGGGACATCTCATGGACCATCTTATGGTCCAAACTATGGAGCTTCACGTATACCTTCTTATGAATCGTATTACGTACAAAACTATCAATCGTATGGGTACGGGTATCAACAACCCACTTACTCTCCTAATTATGGCTTTGTAACACCTCATGATCAGGGTACTCTACATTACAATGCTTCCATGCAGCCCTTCATGGGTCAAATGGGAGGAGGTTATTATCCCAGTGGCAAAGGCCATGCTATATATAGCAATCAAGCCTATCAAAACCAATCCTATCAGGGAGTGTGGAATCAACCGGCTCAATCTAGGCTCCCTTTCCTTGCAACCTTGAACTTAGATGATTTGTCAAGATTGACGAATGATCCTATGTCTCATAATCCGGCATGACTGGCAGTCGCTACCAAGCTTCCTTCCGACATTCCCAAGTTCAAAGGTAAGGCTGGTGAAGATTTTGGTGAGCATGTCACCACCTTCCACCTTTGGTGCTCTTCCAATTCCTTACACGATGATTCCATCCATTTGAGACTATTTCAACGCACCCTCATCGGTCCTGCGGCAAAATGGTATATAGAGTTATCGGGGGGGATTATGCTACGTTCGATGACCTTGCCATGAATTTTCTAAATCATTTCCATCTAATCGTACGTTACGACGTCAGTACCAAAATCTTGTCGACCTTCCGGCAAGACAAAGCCACACATATTTCAGATCATATTCAAGAGTGGCGTAGATGGAAACAATTTATTAATGCCTTTATACCACTAGAGTTTCTTCTAGAGTGGTTCCTCAAGTCATTGTTACCTTACATCGCGAAGGATGTTTCTACATCCATAGTTCAAAATGAGGACCAAGCTATCTTTAGGTCACAAAAGTTGGATTTGATCTATGCTCAATCTGGACTCTTGTATGAGATTATCTCGAATGCTCCAAGATCCAATTTGGACCCCAAGATTAAACTTGGGACACATGCCGGTGGTATTGTTGGCTCCACAAGTACCAATCCTACAGACTCGATTACGAAACAAGTGAGCCAATTATTGATTAACCATCCCACGTCAGGAGAAGCCACGGATTCGTCTCAACCTACCCAATCAGCGAGTGTGATTTTAATGCAAACGTCGAACCTGAAAGGCAACCAACAACCTGGAAGGATTAAAAATAATGGAAAAAATAAACGTAAGGGTGGGAATAAAAATGAAAATGGTAATAATAATGACAAGAACATGAATAATGCTGGGGGGACAAGCAGCCTAAGCGTAAGATGAATTTTCCTTGTAAGTTGTGTAAGGACGATCACCTCACTCACTTGTGCCCTCGTATAGAGGACGTCTCGAAGTTCATAGCACAGGGCCTAGTTGTGTTTACTAATCCTTTACCTAATAATCAAAATATGAACTTGAGGAACATTGATCCTGGTTGTGCATCTGGTGGAACTCAAAACCCGCTGGGGGACACTAGTGGTCACGGTTGTATTAACATGGTGAAAGATACCAAAGTTGTGACACGTGCGAAAGATTATGGTTCGTCACAACCATACCTTGGGAAAGAACCTTCCCCACCTGAGAGACCTTTGTGAATTGAAAATCCTACAGATAAACTTGAAGCTCTGCCTCGCATTCCTAAGGGATTCTTGAAGCACTTAGGGCATAATCCTAATGCCCGAGCCTCCCAGAACTATTCAGTTGTCAAGGATTTGGGTGAGACTACTGGTGCGATGTCTGCATTAGAAGTGCTTCAGATTTGTCCTCTGCAAAGAAAGGCCTTGTTGTCTACTCTTTCGGTTAGCGACGATAGATATTATTCCATTATCAAATTCGAAACCATGGGAGTACAACCTCGCTTTCCTTACTATGTCTCTCTTTTGATTCATGTAGAGTGTCTCAACAACACCGTCATGCGTACTGTCATTGATGAAGGTGATGTCACTTCCGTGATGTCTTTGTCCTGTTGGAAGGGCTTAGGTTCTCCCACATTGTCTCAGTCTTCCATCATGTTGATGAATTTCAATGGATGGTCGTTTCATCCGCACGGTATAATTCCTTCTCTAGAGGTTCATTTGGGAGGAAAGACTGTCGCGATCGAGGTCGAGGTGGTGGATTCTCCCCTTGACTAAAATATTTTGCTGGGTAGGAACTGGATATTCAATATGAAACCTGTAGCATATTCCTTGTTTCGAGTAGTTTTCTTTCTGTTTAATGGGAATATCATTACTATTGAACAAAATTATTTCTAGAATCCGAGTGTAAATGCATGATTGGGAGCTTCTATCCTGATTATCAATCATTCTTAGCCGTCAACTGAGAATGTGGGTGTGGGTATGTATCCTTCTCTTATGAGAACCTTTAGTTGTCCTATCCTCATTATTATGATTGGGTCTAGTATTGGTGGGGCTTCATCCTCGTTGAATTCTATACCCTTTCACAAAACCTATATGGAAGATCCTTGGGTTCTTCCTTCACCGAGTACTTTGAGTAGGCCTGTCAAGACAGACGTGTCGTTTCCTGTAACAATGGTGGTGTATCAAGCGAACCTTGATCATGTTGTAGAGCCTAGTCCTTCCTCTTCATGGATGGAGGAGGAGGACCCTTATGTGCTTCCTGCATGGGCAGTAGAGTCATCTCACTCTCATGACTGCCTTGATGATGTTTTTCTGTGAGATGAAGCTATTATTGAGGCCATGTATGGGATTGAACAACCTTGGGAAGAGTTGGAAAATAGATCGTATTTCCTTCCTAAGCTTGATTGGTTAGAGTGTGATGAGTTTAGGGAGATTTTAAGTGAGAAGGTTGGTAGCCCCGTGGTCCAATTAAATTCTCCCGGTTAGATGGATGAAGGAAACATGGATAACTTGTCACCAACGATTCCTATAAACATTTCTTGTGATCCTGGTAAGATAGAGAATATCTACATTGGGGAAGATTGTTCACCTGATGATATTAAAGAGTATACTGAATTGTTTAAGGAGTTCTGTGATATTTTCGCTTGGTCATATGAAGAATTTCCAGGTATAGACCCTCGTATTGTCGAACACGAGATCAATACTTATCCAGATGCGAAACTGGTTCCATAGCATTTGCGTGCTATGAATCCTAAAAAACACCCGCCATTAAAGTAAAGATAGAAAAACTACTCAAAGCTAGTTTTATCTATCCCATTCCCTTGATGGAGTGGGTTTCAAATCCTGTTCTAGTGGATAAGAAGCAGGGAGCAATCAGAATATGCATTGATTTCCACGATTTAAATCGGTCCTGTCCTAAATATAATTTCCCTACACCATTTATTGATCAGATTTTGGATGAGTGTGCAGGAAGTGAGGATTTTTCTTTTATGGATGGCTTTTCTGGTTATAATCAGATACAAATTAAGCCCGAGGATCAACACAAGACTGCATTTATTTGTCCTTGGGGAACTTTTGCATATCAAAAAATTCCCTTCGGCCCTAAAAACACAAGAGCTACGTTTCAGCGGGCCATGACCTTGATCTTTCATGATCTTAAAAAGATTATTAAAGTTTATTTGGATGATCTCCCTGCTCACTCTCGTTTGAGAGTGCATCATCCTTACCATTTTCGATTAGTGTTTGAAAGATTTCATCATTATCAAGTTTGTTTAAATCCTCATAAGTGCATCTTTTGCATGAAAGTGGGTTGTTTATTAGGATTCATCATATCCAGGGAGGGTATTAGATTCGATCCCTTAAAGGTTGAGGCAATACTTCAATTGTCTCCCCCACTTAATATTCGACACCTTCATTGTTTACAAAGTATGGCGAACTTCTTACGAAGGTTCGTAGTCAATTTTGCCAACTTAACTAAAGGCTTCATGTGTTTGTTGAAGAAGGACACCCCTTTTTAATGGGATGAGCGAGCCCAAGCGTCTTTCAATGCTCTTAAGAAATCCTTAGCAATGGCCCTCATGCTTATTCCACTGGACTATTGCCGTGATTTTTTTTATTAATGTGGTTGCATCTCAGGAGACGGTTGGTATGGTTTTGGTTCAAGAGGATGAGGAGCTCCATGAGCATGTCATATATTATTTGATTTAGAACCTTGTTGACGTCGAAATTTGTTATTCCCATGTGGAGAAGCTAGCCTTATTCACCATTCATGCGGTGCAGTGTTTGAGACATTACATTCTCCTTCACCAAAATTTGGTTGTAGCTCACATCAATCCATTTCAGTTCGTCCTCACTAGCACGGGGGCGTCACCTAGGGATCAATATGATATCATGTTCGTTCATATTAGGGGGTTAAAAATAAAAAAAAATTAAACCAATATATTGGTGGTATATTAAGGGTTAAAAGGGTTTTTTTATTTACTATTTATTTATTGGTGGTATATTGGTGGATTGTGATTTTGCAAGAGTTTGATCTCGAATTCGTTTCGAAAAAATTGAAGAAATAATTAATCTTTGCTGAGCTCATTTCATATTTCCTAAATTTCGAGGAAGAGGAGGCTTATGAGGATTATTTTGTCGATGAACATATATTCCTCATCTCGACTACGGACCCTTGGTATGGAGATATTATCATGTATTTGCAAACATTGAAAGTCCCTACTCACCTCTCATGGGATGAGCGGCGCCGACTACATCACGTAGCAAACAACTACCTCATAGTGGATGATACTTTGTACCACCATGGGGTGGATTCCATTTTATGTCGTTGTTTAACTCATAATGAGGCCGAGGTCGTGCTTCTTAATTGCCACGGAGGGGCGTGTGGTGGTCATTTATTTGGGCTTTCTATAGCCCAAAAAATCTTGAGAGTGGGTTATTTTTGGCCGTCTATCTTTAAGGATTGCGTTAATAACGTCAATAAGTGCCACTCTTGCCAGGTGTTTGCACGTAATATGTGCTCGCGTCTAGCCCCGTTGCATCCTATTATCACTGCCGGTCCTTTCACCAAGTGGGGGCTTGATTTTATGGATTGCAACCCAGCCTTGCCTAGGGGGCACCATCATATTATTTTGGTTGTCGATTACTTCATGAAATGGGAAGAGGCTATGACCATAGTTAAATCCGATGGTGAGATAGCCACACATTTCATTTTCAACCAGATTATCACCTGGTTTGGCATTCCGAGAGAGCTTGTCACTGACCATGGCAGGTACTTTCAAAAAAAAAAATGGAAGAGTTGGCTTCCAAGTTAGGATATAAGCAAGATCACTCCTCTTCTTCTTATCCTAAACCAAATGGACAAGTTGAAGTAGTGAACAAGTCACTTAATTCTATTCTCCAACGAACCATCACACAAAGCAAGAATAATTGGCATATCATGTTGTATCCTACTGTGTGGGCCTATAGAACCGCGATCAATATTGCCACCAGTTTTTCTCCTTATCAGCTTGTGCATGGGGTGGAGTCAGTATTATTGGTTGAATGCAAAATCCCTTCTCTGAAGCTAGCGATGGAGCTTTTACTAGACACTTCCACATTGGAAGATCATTTGGTCCACTTTGAGCAGCTTGATGAGCAGCGCCAAGATGCCTTAGTGGCTCTAGAGGTTAACAAGCATCGTATTAAGGTCCAATATGATAAATCTGTATATCCGAGGAGGTTTACTGAAGGTGACTTGGTTCTTTTATGGGATCAAGCTAAGGAACCCTTGGGGGCAGGAAAGTTTAATCCCATGTGGCATGGTCCTTACATGTTAAACGTGTCTTAGAGAAAGGAACCTATGAGCTGGTTGGTTATGAAAGGACAACCTTGGCGAAGCCTAGAAATGGGATCTATCTCAAAAAATACTATGCATGATCTTCAACCAGTGCTGATTTTTGTATATTATTGTAAAATTTTGCATTGCATAGTTAGGTTTTCTTATGGTGATCGGGTTTGTTGATTAGCTTTCATTTCTTATGGTAGAGGTTGATGGAGTTTTTCGTTTATATAGGATTTGTTGATGGTGCTAGCTGCCACACTCAAAACTCAGCTTCAGCTGCTTGGGTGATCTATAGTCCTACAAGTCAAGTATTGTCTTCAAGAGGCGTATGTTTATGGCCTTCGTCAAACAATGTTGCTGAATATAGTGTTGTTATTGAGTTATTATATGATTCCATTTCGTATGGTGTTCATTCTCTTGACGTACATCTTGATTCGTAGTTAGTGGTTTCACAACTTAATGTCTTGTATCGTATTAGGGATCCGATATTATTATGAAGATTCTAACGTGTTAGTTTTCTAGAACATAAATTTGAGAATATAACATACATTCATGTTCCAAGATTTTTTAATCAAGTTGCTGATTCATATGCTAACTATGTGTTATATTGACATTTGTTTCATAGACCATAAGCATATCACGAACACATTTTACACATGTAAATAGAATAATAAATCGATCATCATAAAAGTTTTTCATTAAGTTAAAAAAAGTGACGTCATAATACATAAGTGTCATATACAAAATTGGGGCTTTCGAGCCACCAAAATATACTACATAGTCATACAAGAATATATACACCTAGGTCTCTAATCCTGAGGTGGAGGAGGGTGCTGATAATGATAGCGGCTCTAGCTAGCTAGCTGAACAATCGAACCCATGCTCATGGTACTCCAGCCACCTAGCGTTGCATGGCCTCAGGAAAGTCCTTGAATTGTGCCATGGGTACCCTATGTGTCAACTGAACAAAGTTTGTGTGAATGATATAGAGCATCCGCTTCGCATCCGCACCCATGATATCATCACCTCTTCCCCTCTGTCGATGACGACGAAATCCATCTAGTCCTCGTGGTCCTACATCTGCATATACATGACAGAGTGTCACTATGTGTCGTCACACAAAAAACATGTATTTTGATTTCATATATCAAAAAACACAAAAAATTAAATAATTCAAAAATTAAAAGTCGGTTTGGGATTCGTTACCTATATCTCCATAAGCCACTCCTAGTGGTAGAGGCATATCTAGGTCTCTGCGGAAGTCTATGCCTACATAGGGGTAGTCGTCTATGGCGTCGATCTGTCTCCGCCACCTTGGAAAGAACTCTGCTAGGTAGGGGTTAGCCACCCTTCCACCTCCCATTCTATGCATGACATTAGCCCATTGTTGCTGAGCTGGATTCTAGACTCCATTTGGAGCAATATGTACTCTAGGGCTGAGCTCTGGCACCCGCTCAAAGAAGAATGTGCTCAGTTTCCTGCCAAACCCAAAGTTCTGCACCTTGCCCATATTGCAGTCACTGAGCTGCTGTTTCATTTTTCTCATCAGCGTATTACTCCAGTCATATATTGTTCACCACATAGAAAATCATTGGCCATGAGGCCTAGTGGAGTGAAGCCAAACCTGCAATCCTACCTGAGGCCAAGAGTATGTATTTTAGCCCCAGAATCTGAATAGAGTTTGTCGATATTTGACTCCCAACCTTCTCTGTATCTAGAAGATAGTACATAGCTATGTACTCATCTATGGTTAGCCCACCTCCTGGCCCACGGGATCGGAGGTTCACCACCTCCCCTTGTCGGGACAAACCTATGATGAAATATATGTCCTCAACCTCAATGCTAAGCAAAATCCCATCTATTTGAAAAGTTTCAGACTCTGGATCCCAGTAATCTACCAGCAGTTGGAGTAGTCTTGGATTTTCGCTCAAGTTTCCAAGACACCAAAACTTGTATAAGCCACATGCCCATAATGCTTGTTGAGCCGTGAGATTAGCTTGAACAACTTCCTCAACATCAGTATGTTCTCTCTCTCTCCACTCTAGTACCATCCTGCACAAAAAACAAATTTTTTTATCATGATTTCCCCATTAAATCCTTGTTCATGGCCCTATACCTAAATGTTTGCAAAATAGCTGCATATGTACGCGGGTTTCATGGCATTTTCCGTGTATGGTGAGCCCTATACATGGAAAACAACCTGATTTCTGTGTGGACGAAAACACCCAAGTTGGGATGGCTCAAAAAAGTAAAGTGACCATGAAAATTAAAATTTTTTATATCAAAATGAAAGAGAGGGGCAAGGGAATCTACTTGGATCAAACGTGGAGGGATTCCGCCAGACAATGCTCCCAGAGTTTGCTTCAGAAGTTCTGAGCTCAAATGCACAATATTGGGTAAAAATTCAAAATGGTATGAAAAATTTTAAATTTTTCACTATTTATATAAAAAGTTTTGAAATTTTACCCACTTTCTATAGTTTTTCACTGTTTCTGACCGTTTTGGACCGTTTGAACTAATTTGATGTTGTAGGATCTCATTTTGAGTGCGGTTTGACCATGTCTTTAACCCATTCGTTCCTATTACAAGTATTATGTCTAAACTGGGATATAGGTTAGGTTTTCACATCCACTTGCATTTTGCATGACTTTATGACCGTTTCATTTTAACCTCAGGTATGAACACATTCCATCTTGTCACAGAACCTTATTGTTGCTTTTAGAAGTGACATTATGCGAATGGTAGAGCTTTCCCATACATGGGTAACCTAGTTAGATCATGTTTTGCATTTGGTGCCCATGCCAACATTCCTCCTTTAGGGTGTGGGAGTCCTTTGTATAGTATCGCCATGGCTTTGAGTAAGACATTCATACTCCTCTTGAACTTTATGATGGCCTTTCCCCCGGGACTCCCTTGTATATGTCAAGTTGTAATTGCATTATCATGAGTTTTGCTTTCCTTATTGAGCCTTATGTCGACTTCCCTGACTTTGATTATCAGCCATATAGCCTGTGCTTGTCTCATGTCTAGCCAAGCAGAGCCTTTTTTATATATCTTTTGCAGCTTGATTCCCCATTTTTTACCAGGAGGGGACCTTCCCCCAAGTGTCGTTATCCTGCACATGTTTCCTTGCATTGAGCATAGGTATGTTCCGCTGCTTGGAACTATATTGTTTATCCCATGACACATGTCTCCTCCTAGATTTGTAACTATAAAGAACTTTTATTCTTTTTGAAGATTTTCAAAATATCTGAAAAAGCCCCCCCCCAAAAAAACAAAAAGATGGACAGGAAAAGATGTTATATTTGGCGGTAGTCGAATCATGTTGCCTTCGAATAGAGCATTGTATATCACATTTGTTGGTTGGGTTAGTAGTTTGACTTTAGGAGTTGTACTCGTTTCTTTGAGTTTATCTCCACCGATTGGTTAAGCTTCCAGTCCCTATGGAGCCTCTGTTGATGCCTCCTGTGTCACAAAGATGTCCCAGTTTGCATATCGAGTCTATGCTACTTATCTTCAATCACCATTTTCCTTTATGCTCTTGTTCAAAGGAAGTTGAATCCTGAGTTAGCCATTCCTTAGTTGTCTTGACTTTGCATGTCAGCCATTCCCGATACTATTACTAGTTCGTGCACATCTTTTTCGAGTTATTCCACATTATACAACGTTGCTTAGTACCTCATGTTGGTTGATGGGGGATGCCTTAATTCCCTCCTTCCAGCGGATTCCATCCCATCGACTTCAGATCATTTATTCTAGGATAGGAGTCTAGAGTCATTTGAGTTCCTTGAGACTTAGAGTCATCAATGGTAGGTTTTCTCGCCATTGACAGTTTTGGGAATACATCAATGTCCCTTGATCGATGGATTCTTCTAAGTGTTTAGCCTCAACACATCTATTCACACTTGTTAGATTTCACTCTAGTACCTTGATTCCCATTTTCATTATCGATGGGTGATCTTGTGTCTACTAACGGTATACATTAATGACTGGTAATCAGACGATGGACTACTGTGTTCAACCTCAACACCTTTATTTGAATAGTAGGACATGTAATCATAGCAATTTGTCTAGAATAATTTATAGTTTGGTGGCATTCCACATATGCTACCTCCTTGATCGTTCCAATGTTCATGAGATTTTAGCTCTCGTGACTTGATTCCAGTGTATGTCAGATATCTTCAGCCATTATGGAGATCTTTATCCATTGTATATCTTCAGCTTCTATGGAGATCTTGATCCATTGTATATCTTCATCATGGAGATTTTGTCTATTATATATTGTACGTGGCAATGACCACACATGTCACATTTTGTATATCATGCCTATTCATGGCCATTGTACTCTTATGTATCTGGGACTACTATATGTATTTGCAGTCATATGCAGAGATTGATTATTGTACTATACTGATGCATGGCTGGTTCTTCCACCTGGTTCTTCATCACTCCACTTCTGGGATGGATTTTATAATGTATTTCATCCATCATGTTACCCCTCTGACCTCACAAATTAGGGGGCATCTGTTATAGCTAATTTTACCACCCACGGTTGATCACATGTTTATGGCCTTCCCTATCCCTCTGCGGACTCTTTAGACCCAATGGACAGATATTGTACATTTTTATGTTTCCATGTTCATCCCTAGAAACACTTTTTTATTGTTGTACATGACTTTTAAACCCATACTCGCGTCTATACCCGGATTTTGACCTTAAACCTGCATACATCGAGATGTGTGCATAAATCCAAATATTTTTGGAGTTTTCCTTCATGTGTGTCCGAACCACTTGAATCTTGGCCTTCCATATGCCTCGAGATTGCTCTGATTTGACCCTCCATTACCCCTTTGGAGTACTATTTAAGGAAACCCTTGGATACATTGAAGGGGAGGAATTGAAGAGCAAGGAAACTATAGTCCATTGTTGTTGTAGCTTGCTTATACTTGAGTATGCATCCCTTTGTCCCTTTGGAGCACTTTGTGTTCTTCCCAAGCTTGCCTTTTCTTGTGATCTTTCTATTGAGAGATGGAGGATTGAGGTGGTGGAGGCCTAGGTGGAGGACTCAGTTTCTCCAGTTCGCAAACGTGTTGACAGAGGTTGTCACTTGTGTAATCTATGATTTGATTAATAGAAATATCTTTCCTGTCCAATAATGTGCATTTGAATGAATATTGAATCCATGGATATGTTTAATTGCTTATACATTGTTGATTATATATGCTAGAGTAGATCTAACACCATATTATATAGCATGCTTGTCTTGTTTGCTATTGTTGAGAGAAATTGCTAGTGCAAGCGAGATTGGAAAAAGCTCAACGAGGATCTACTTCAACCGTCCGGAATAAGGTATGATTCGAGATCCTTTAGTGTTAGATGTTTGGTTTCTCTTGCATATTGGGAAGAGATTGATTTTTGTGGTTTATCTGTCTGTTGTGGTACACCCCAAGCCATAGGAAGTTTCTCTCCATAACAAGAACCTTGAGAAATATTATTCCCTAGTTTCTCTCGATAGTAGTGGTATGACAAAAAATGAAAATCCACAGAATTGAAAACTGCTTCGACAAAAAGATGCACCCTCCTAGGTTGAGTTGAATGGTCCTTATTTTTCAACTGATTTGTGGAGGGATGTGTCCAAAATAGTGATCCCTAGCTTGTTGAACTGCAAAAAAGTTGTTGCACAATGTCTTGTTTTAGGTTGGATTTGATACCATGTTAATATTGTAAAATTTTGTATGCCAAAACAAAAGGATCACTGAAAGAATAACAAGCACAACAAAATAGAACAAATATATTAATCTTGGGAAACCCTAGTGGGAAAGAAAACCCCCAAAAAAATCCTGAATATAGACTTCAACCAGGTATAATGTAAGACTAAAGAAATAGGACTAAACAACTTCCTCCTCCTCAGATGGACTGTTTCTCCTCTATATAGAGAACTTGCTTGATTTCTCACCATATCCAAATGAGTGAGGTACCTCTCCTATTTATATTAATCAGTTCAGAGCCTAATGACACAACATTGCCAACTTCTCCTTGCTTCAAGGGTCGACTTTCCTTAGGAGGCTCTAAAACTAAATTTTAATAATACTTTTGATGGTACTACTGAGCGAACTTACAATAGAGGTTTTACCACAAGATGTTACATGACCAAATACAACAATAACATCCTTAATCGGAGGAACAACATCTCTGGAAGAGGTAATAATAATAATAATAATACAAAATATAATATCTTATGTAGTTATGCATCTTTAACATGAATAAGAGTACTCATTGTAAACAACTGAATGGGAATCCTCTACATTGTATATATACTATTGTAAGCATACTTTGGGCTATTTTGGTTGCCATTATTCACTACGATAACGTTTAGGTTCAAAATCTACTTGTAAGGGACGACTCTTAATATGGATAGGAATATTCCTCTACTAATGGTGATACTCTCATGCTTAATAGATGAATGGTTGAGGAATGGAAGTGCAATGCAGTGGAACAACACATTATGTAGGTGTGGGTCTTTACCCTAAATATCATGAACAACGATATTACAAGCAAGGAAAACTAGCCATTTAATACATGCAAATGGAATTTGAAAGCATTCTTTGAAACATGCCTTCCGAGATAATAGAGTAAGTGAACTTGCTCTACACATCTCTTCCCAACCCTTTATATTTTAGATTAAGAGTTCATTTCTTATACTTTCTCTTTACATGAATTTTATCCTTTTTTTAATTATCTTTATTCATGTAACCCCGTATTAGTGTTTCATTATTGTTCGTATGTCCTTTCCATTTAAGTGATAATCATAATATAAGTCTTTTTGAAATTTTAATTGGAAATTGGTTAGCACATAACATATCCTTTCCTTCCAAAATCATTCTCCATTGTCCTGCATCATTCCATCCTTTATAGAACATAACATGTATATAATAACAAAACTAATCAGACTTAGATGGTAACATCAAGTACACAAATTGAGGGCATTTATAAAGAGAAATCAAGCGAACTTAGTTGTTTATAATGGAAAAAATACCTTATGCTTATTACATAAGATATGTGTTTGGATGCATAATCAACAACCTATATTTTTTCTACTAGTATATTATCACCATGTATTACATGAATTGGACTACAAAACATTTGATGGGATACTCGTTAGCTAGAACCTAATTTTCCTATCATTGTCTTTTACACATTTTCCGTACATCATAGTCTTCTATAACATCCTCAACACATAATTAAACAACCACAAAAAAATGTTGTTCTTAATTGAAATATTTTTATTCTTAATCAATTTGTCTTACATCCATATTCTTTTTGTTTTAGACAGAAACCCATTTTCCTCTCATTATCTATTGCACATATGTCTTACATCCATCATTTCTTTTTGTTTTGAACACAAAATAAAAGCCAATTTTCCTATCATTATCTATTACATATTTGTCCTACCTTTGTCTTACACCTTTAAGAACAAATAATTATACCAACAATATATGTTTTTTTTACTTGAAATACTCTCGTGCTTAAACAACTTGTCCTATATCAAGATCCTATTGCTATCTTTCTATATTTCATTAATTAACAAAAAAAATCCTACATTAAGACCATTCTTGGAAATGTCCTCAATTCATAGATATATTAATTTACTTATTCATAAATATATTAATTTACGTTTTGAATTTTGGACTTTAATTATTTAATATTTTAATTAGTATGATATGGAAATGTCCTCTATTCATAGATATATTAATTTACGTCTAAATTTTACATTTTGGTCTTTTATTATTTAATATATTTAATTAGTATGATGAATATCAAGATCATAATACTAGTCGAATTAAAAAGAAACGGTAAAAGTTAAAAGACGATCAATTTTGATGTAAGTTTCTTACATACATCTTTTTTTTGGGTGAAATACTTAAGCCCTTAAAAAGTTGTGAATGTTTTATAATATAATAAAATTACTTTTTTTGGTCATGAGGAAAAACTGTGGTAATTTCGAAAGTTCTTAACCATCTTTGATGAAAAGTATCCATTGCATTGTATCTTTGTTCTCTTCCTAATCATATCTATTTAATTTCCTTGTAATAAGTTGGTATAATGTATTTATATTTTTTTTTTAACAAAAATAGAAAAGAGGAGTGTATTAACAGGCTGTGCACAGCCATTCATAGAAAGCCGGCAAGTCAAAATTGCTGCACACTAGGCTTATCTTGAGAGTTTTCCATAAAACAGAGTGTATGATTTTCCCAAAATTGCTATTGTCTCGGGTAGTATATACTCGAACAAACTGGTTACATAGTAAAATGCAGAAAAACATTAACTAAACGAAAATAAAACAGTTTAACCAAAGGACATAAGTTAAGGGTTGCCTCTGTGAGCCCTTGGCTATACTACGGACTCTTCTTCCATGGGATGATCAGCTGCATCAGTTGCTCCATTTACTCTGCTTCCTTGGTTCATGGTAATGTGCTTCTTGAGATCTTCCTGAATTCTGTCTACCTTACCCAGCAACTCGCGGATGTTACTTTCAGTATCATCTATTCGGGCGGTATAATGTATCTATATTAACAGGGACATTTGCTCCATTTGTTAGTGTGAATCCAAATAAATCTACTTATATTAAGAGGGACATTTGCTCCATTTGTTAGTGTGAATCCAAATAAATCTACTTATATTAAGAGGGACATTTGCTCCATTTGTTAGTGTGAATCCAAATAAATCTACATGATCTTAGTTAGGCGTTCCCCTTTTCCAACATTATTAACTAGTGCACAATGTTTTTGTGTCCTTTTCTCAATGCTTAATTTTTTGTTCATAAAAAATTATATTCTTTGATTTCTCTTTTTCTATGTGTTGGAAGAATAAAAACAATGGAAGTGAGAGAAATGAAGCCAAGAAGTAGTTAGTTTTGGTATGAAAATATATAATTTATTACTTAATCACTGAAATAATAGTTAAAAGATAGTTGATGATAAATTGACATATAGGATCATCCATAAACAAGTTACAGTACATATATAAACCCTAAAAATATGGCATTATACTAAATAATTGTTTACATAAGAACGTAACTTACTTGTTGAAAGTGGATCACATTGACTTTTGAGTGTCTATTTTATTTGGTTGGTTGAATCCCTCGATTTCATATTCCCTCATGTAGGTAGACTCTGTCATTTGATAATGTGAGTTTATATAATGATCCATTACTTCCAACATCCCTTCTCAATTCCAACTTGGAGGACAAGTTGAATTACATCAATAGGTCCACTTAATTTGATAAGGATGGAAAAACAATGTTGTTCAAGGGGTTTTTCCATGAAGATGGGAAACACTTTTTGGCAAGTGGAGGGTGTGAGCATGAGAACAAATTATCTCAATCGATATTTTTTTAATCCCTTGGTCGAGATTTTAAAATCTTGAATGAGGGCGTAAACAAGTGCTCGATTGACTTTATTCAAAAAAACTTGATCGATGGTTTTTTAACTCTCCGTCAGGATTTTATAAATAGCTCGATTGATCTATTGTGATTAGTAAAAAATATAAATAGAGTATGTAGGAAGACTATAGAAAGTAAAAATTAGATTGATTGAGCTATTGGCTCGATCAAAATTTTAGTTTAACTGTAGCTAAAACCTCCAACAACCTATTTAAAATGCACTAAATTCCTTCATCAAGGGTTTTTGAGACATCGATCGAGCTAATAACTCAATTGAGTGATTGAAAAGAAATCCTTTATCCCTCTTTTCTTCAAATCTAATTTGAATGGGCTCTTTTCCCAAACTAAACCCTATCCTAGGATGCACCTTAGGTAGCAGACCTCATACCGATGGATTCATCAATGAATTGTCTATCCATTGTTGTAATACCCTCATTTTGTCCCTTATAATGTATTCGATTCATATGTAAATATGTGGATATGTGGAGTATGAATTCCTAGCATGGAGATCAAATCCAATCCCCCACTAGTGAATTCTCGGCCTTGAAAGAAAAGTATTTTATATTTTATTAGGCAAGTGCCAGCAAGCCATGGGAAATTGTAAAAGCATTTAAATGTTTATAATGGAACTAAAATTACAAGAGTTGTCTATGGAAGAAACTAAAATGAGGGGGTCTTATGTATCAACTATGGAGAAGTGAGGGATTAGATATTTATTTTTGTTGTAAGAAGGTACATTAGAAATCAGATCATGAATTAATGGAGAATGGGAAAACTCAAAAATTCGTATGGTTGAGTATGGGATCAATTTACCTGACCCACAAGGAAATTTCCTCATGGGAATTTTCTTTCCATCCTTCCCATTCCATTGTGGATTAACTAGACATCAATTCTCGGGATGCTTTGCATTCCTATTAGTGAAAAACTACAAAAATCACAACCATGAAAGAAGCCACATTTCAAAGTGTAAAAACCATCCAAAAATTCATGTGGGTAGTGAAATATAGTGAGGAATCCATAGAAATAAACCCTAGAGTGAATTTGAGAGTGTCAAAGGCTCGAAAACCCATAGGAAGACTCATATTTGGAATATTGGAAGTTGAATTTTGTGATTGCGAGTCACATGGGAAAATTTTGAAAGAATCCAAGAGTGGATTTAATTGGGAGAGAGATCAAAGGTTGGAATTGATTAATAAACCCACTAAAGGAAAGAATCTCTAAATATTTAGCATCTTGGACCTTTAGATGCCCACCATAAAGAGAACTGGGGGGAAGGGGTTCCCACGGGACTTTGAAACAAAGAGGGGGACCTTCCTTGTGTTGGGTGCGGTAGGTATTGTGGGTGTTAAGGTTAGCTTAAATCAATTGAGATTCCTTTAGCTCTATGGTTGAGCTCAATGGCTTAGCATTCTCCTTCTGAAAAACTTGACTGTGTGCTAGCTTAACATGAGTGCTTGTGCTTATGGTTGTGAGAGATATTGGGTAGTTCCTCCTTAGGGGATACATAGTGCCATCTCAAAATGGTCTATCAGCTAAAATACTATAGGCTATACAGAGACCTATCGTTGGGAAGAATGTTTTTCTTTCATAGCTAGTTGGTCACGAAATTACAATGAAAATATATGTGTTTATTTCTATCTCTAAAGATCCCAAATTTATGTATTATGAATGATTGTTTGTTTATGTAATATTGAATTAATTGGTCCAGTTGAATTATCAAATTGAATGCATATGAATATGCTAAGAATGAATTTATCTTTGTGCATTATTTTACTATTATTCATATGATTAGCATGTTGTTATATGCATGATTTGTGTCCATTGACAGGGTTTAATTCCATTATGGATGTGTAATTTGCATTTGCGAGCCATGAGTTGGTTGCAAATCAATTATGTGCTTTAAATATTGCCTAAAATTAGAGAGCAGTCGACCTTTAGGTTCGACTTGTTCATATCTCATGTAAACTATATATATCAGTCTCTGAATACAAAGCAAAGTTAGCCAGAGTCAGAAGTCAGTTAGTCATAGTTTTTATAAGCGCTGTAATGTTGTTTCTGAAGTTGAATAAAGAGATGTATGCATTGCTGTTGAATATTGTGTTTGAGTAGGAGTTAGCAGACATCACCCCTGATTGTTGAGAGGGCCCCTAATCAACCAGAGGTTCATTAGCTTAGTTTTAATTAAGTTCTTTCTTTTCTATTTTAGCTAATCTAGTTTAATTTCCAGTTTGTTTTCATTAGATGCTATTTTATTTCCTGTATTGTATTAACTTAGTTTTCTTTCAGCAGTTAAACAAGTATTTTATTTCCTGTATTGCATTAGTTTAGTTTTATTTCAGCAATTAAATAAGTAGATGCGCACATAGCTTTACTTTCAGTCATTTGCTTTCAGTCTTTTGTTCTTAGTTAGTTGCTTTTAGTTAGCCATTTCATTCCAGTATTGCTTTCATTTTTTAGTTTCAAACAAGTAGAATAGTTTATTTCCATTTGAATTTAGTTTTGGTTAGTTATGAATTGGTTTAAGTAGAATAGTTTGTTTTCATTTCAATTTAGTCTTGTTTATTTATTTCCTGTTATGAATTTGCTCATATAAAATAGTTTGCTTTCATTTAAATTTAGTTTTGTTTATTTATTTCTCTGTCATGAATTTGTTTAAGTTAATTTCCAGTTTGTTTAAGTTAATTTACAGTTTGCTAATTAGTTTAAAATGCAATGCTTTCTTTTTGTTTTAGAATTAGTTTGAAGTTAATTTGTTGATTAAATAGGCTTGTTTATTGATTCCATGCATTAGGTTTAGAACTCCATAACTTCAGCTGAAGAATTAGTTCATTTAGGTTAGTTTTTACCATTTTTACTGTATGGACCACCATTCGTACTGTCTGTGGAGTCTGAGATTCAGTCACCCTTTATAGAACTACTGTTCTGTCATGTAACCCTTGGTTTTGTTTTTAATTGTTTTTATGTATTTTCATATTGTTTCTAGTTTTGTTTTGTCAATATTTGGATTATGTTTGTAGTTGGCAGTTTTATTTAAGCATTTCAATTAAAGTTTGATTGTTTTAAGTTATTGATTAAGGTTTTATCATTTTTCTTTTAGGTATGAATTAAGTTGTTTTTATTCCTTGAATATTAAATAATGATTTTGTTTTATTGTTGTTTTATGTCATGGTTATCTTCGTTTGCATACAGAGTTTAGGGTTAGATGTACTATTTTTAAGAGGAAATTAAGTTATTTCTAATCATAGGAATCATTCTTGTTTTTGGTATGTGTGTATTGAAAAACAAAGTTTAAATATCTTTATTAAGTTTTCTAGTTGCTTGGGTTTATTATCTTTATTAAGTTTTCTACTTTCTTTTTAAGTTTTCTATTCTTTATAAGATAAGTTGTCTTTTCACCCAGCCTTCTACTTAAGGAATAGTTAGTTGGTTATTTGTGAATTCAGTTGTTATAATTTCTTTAATGTATGAGTTTGTGTCTAAAGTTATAAGTATTATTGTTTATGTCTTTCTTTTCAGTAGTTGTTTATAATTTGATATTCTGGTCCAGTCCAATTATTTAGATAGTCTTACGAGTTTGACTTGGTTTTTCATTTTGAAAGATCTTTCAATCTTTTGTTTATTAAAATATCTCCATGACACCCTAGGAGCCTTTTTACCTTTGCATATATTTGGTATCAACTCTAAGATTACCAACCCCAGTTGATAGTTAAATATTCGGTGTATTTAAGATAGTAGAACACACCGCAACAATGATTCCATTCTCACTGTGGTCCACCGCGCTCAGTTGGCATGAGTTTTTTAAATGGAAAAGCCCAAGTACAAGTCCCAACCACTTTGGCAATTGAGATACCACTCAGAATTGGCACCTAAGCCAATGTAAATCCAACAAAAAAAATAAAAGGAAAACATATGCTGACGAGAAGTGAATGAAAAAGGTACTTGTTACTCCGAACAAGTACTTCAGAGGATCTATGTCCTACCAATTCTTTATTAGTTTATGCTAGATTGTTGGCTTTAGTGGAAATTTTAGTTTAATTATATTCTCAAATGGTCTTCTTTCAAGCCTTTTAAACTCATCTTTTTTATGAAAAGGTTATGGATACTCCTGTCAGTGCCCTTGTTTGTATATGTTATTCCTTATAGTTTTTGCACCATATTGTCAATTCCCTTAATAAGTGAATCCTTATAGATTGCCCATCATTTTGGAAGTGATATGTCATGTCCATATTTATCTTCAATTTTTAATGTCCATTTCAAATTCTCGGTCTGAATCACTATGGAAGCTATTCAATATGTGAACTTACTCTCATGAATAAAGTTGTAGTTGACTTGCATTCACTGTGTGTTTATTCTTGCAAAGTTGTATTTGATTACTTGTGGTTAATATTGACCCTTCACTTCTAATTTTAAAGATGAATTAGATGTTCAAATTCCCTCCATTTGTATATTTATTTCTCTTTTGGCATGTAAGAGAGACTACTTGAGTTGAAAGTTTGAAACTACTCTCTTTTATATTGTTTCCTTTTGAAAAGTTGTCTTTGTTTTGTCATTTGTTATTTGTGTATAGTGAACTCATGATTATGTACTAAAGTCTTTTCTTGCTAAAATTTACCTGCACTACTGCATCTAAGTCTAGTCATGTATGGACTAACATAGGATGGCTTATTATGAACACTTATATTTTTACAGTTGAAAGTGTGATTTGTGCATATGTACAGGAATATTATCAGCATCATCCTCAACAGGCTGCAAATAACATGTTTAACCAAAGGAATTCACGGGATGGTTATTAGCAACAGACAAAACAACCATATCAACAACAAATGCAACAACAACAATCTATGCTCCAACCATAGTATTAGGATGCTAAAGGAACTTTTTTCTATGTATTGCACTTGTGTAACATGTGTAATGTCAATGGAGATTTTGCATTCTTTCTTATTACCAATATTTTATTTTATGCAAAATATGGCTTATTTTCTTCCTCAATATCTAATGTCATTGAAGTGTTCACATAATTTTATTTATTCATAAAATAGCGTCTTTGGTTCTTAATTTAAGTTCATGGTTTGACAACATTCTCAGCATCCATATGGACAATATTATGTACAACCAGCAAAAAATTATGTACAATCGCAACGGAAACCTCAACATGTCCAGCTTAGGTCCATTTTTATTATTATAGAAAGTTATTTTTATGAATCCAAGATTGTGGTATATAAAATTTAATCCATTGATAAGTTCTATGCTTATATTTAACTTTTGAATTCCTATAGTATTATGAGAATACTTCTTACTATCAGTAGCAGTAGCACACCCAACAGAAATAGGTATTGCCAATGTTTTTGGCCATTATGTATTATGATATTGCAATATGATTGATTGATTGTATGGTAGGAAGATAACTTGTTTTTTTATGGTAGCTTGCTACAATGGGCACACAAATAAGGAAATATTTAACATTATGTTTTATGAAATCAAGTGTTGCCCATATATTGCTATTTGAAGACATTTGTGATTTTCTAAAGTATATACTATATCGTAGTTTTTGTTGGTCCATTTTTATTTGCAATTTTTTTGTTTGTCTCATGATAATTTTACTTGAAAATACAAATCTCCATTAAACCAGAGTTTGTGAGCTCCTATTTCCCCTGTAAAGAGACATGACATGGACAAATAAGGAGTTGAAGTCCTTGGAACTTAATATTTTCCTGTTGAAGTATGGAAGTAGTTTTAGAATATCAACATTTATCAATAATTGTTACTGTAACTATTTTGAGGAAGATATATGGTGAAAACAGATTTAAATTCAACATCTTGGCAAGTAAGAAGGATGAAAACAGTCCCAACAGTCGTTATTGGTGCTTCTTATCCCTCAAACAACCTCCTCTTTCAAATATGGGCATTATTTTAGGCCATTCTCCCAAGTAGTAATCATAAGCAAGCCTAAAAAGATCAATGTTTGAGACATGAGCAAGGTTGTACTAGCAATGTAGAGGATTTTAGGGTTATTATTCATGATGAATATGTGAACGGTAGTGTTGAAGAGGGTCCATCATATCCGAGCACAATTAATGCTCTTTTGAGCATACCTCAACCCCTAATAGGCCTAAAATAGCATCAAACCACAACCATGAATAGTTTTGACTCTCTAAGCACATTTGGGGACTGTCATGTCATCAACTAACCCTAAATAGCCCCAAATATTTGATGTTGGGTGTAATTCCTAGGCATTTTTGTACCTGAAACAACTTTGTGGTAATTTTTGGGTAGTTTTGGTACCTTTTACACCCATATAACAACAATGGTGAGCAACAAAAGGAGTTTATTTTCAAATATGGGCATGAATGGGGAAGATCCATGCTAAATCAGTAATTCTAGATGGTTTACCAGCATTTTTCATTGAAGTTAATACCCCATGCAACATCTAATTATCATTTTCATCATGTTCTAGCCCCAATATGCCTTTCAAACAACATTCTAGACACTTTTTTTTGTCATGAAACAAGGTATAAAAGGACCTAAAGGTTTCAACCTTTCTTACATGTGGTTGTATGGTTCTGAAGGGATCATTATACTGGATGATGTTGAGTCAGTAAATTTTTCCTTCAATTTTTGGTTTATTTTCTCCAGTTTTGGTTTGTTTTTCAATCCACCTCAGTTAATTTTTTGGTTTTAATTTTCAGTTTTGGTCTCCTTAGAAGTTTTATTGCTGATTGAATAGGTTTTGAACACAATCTTTTTAGATTTTATTTGTTTTTTGATGGTCTTTTTATGTTTTAAAAGGGGTAAAGAAGGTCTTATGTTCAAAGGTTGATTCATTAATGTGTTGAGAGACTAGTTAAACCTATTTTCTAAACCTAGCAGCTTTCAAAACATTCGACAAATTGGCAAAAAGTTGCAAAACTGTGAAAATTTGGCTTAGCAATTATTCTTGTAGCACTGGTGGAAATTTTAACAAAGGGCGCACTACAAGAATATCACGGCCCTTTGTTTTTCCAATATTTTTGCAAATTTTCATCATGGGTTTCATCTGGAAGTGATTGATTGTATTTTGCAAGGTGTTTTAACATGTGTGACTGCAGTTTAGACACGTATTTTAGCAGTTATCAGTCACGCAGCCAAAACAAATTCATCATTGCTAAAAACGTGGAATCAGTTGGACAAGACCAGCAAATCTCGGCTAAACTGTCAAGTTTCTCGTTCTACATGCATTATTATAGGGGAAAAGAGTTCGTGGAGAAGAGTCAAAACGCTAAAGAAGTGGATCGTGTTCCTGTTAAGAGAAGAAAACATTCAGAAAATTAGGGCATCTTAATTCTCTCGTTTGTGGTGAAGAAGATGATCTGGAGACACTTGTATACCTGAGGAGAGACCGTTGCTAGCTTAAAACAGAGCTTTAAGTCACGGCAGTTGAGAAATTGGTAGGTGCTTCGATACAAACCCTTATAACTCAAAAATTTGGGTTTTCCTTGCTGCGTGTTTATCTGGAGAAATTGCCTGTTTAAGATGATAGAATGGGACATGAAATAAACTTCCCACCACAGAAATAGTCAGCAGAAGCCATTATGAAGTATCTGAAGGAACAGAGCAGCAAAGAGGCCTTGAACTTAAAGCATGCAGCCTGTGAGATTTTAGTCACTGTTTGAACAACGATAGTATATAATTTGTCCTCCCATACATTCAAAACTCTGGTGATGATGCAAGGTGATTGTAATGAGCTAAATGAATGGAGTTTGTCTCTGACCTAATGCCAGTATAACTAGAAATTGCAAGAAACAACATGTAGAAGATTTATAGATTTGCTGGTTATGCTCATGTTTCACACAGAGGGTGTTTTGTGATTTATTCAAGTGGTTTGAAAAACTATTGGAGTTGTTATGATATGTGAAATCATTTGCTAGAAGTACCATGTTCGAATGCTAGGAGGACATATTGGCTGTTATATACAGGATTTGATGACATTTTGTGGCTAGGGTGAAGATATTGCAAAACACTGGTGTTTTTGTTCCTTTGTTTCTTATGCTGATAGTCCCCACTTGATCCAATGAGCTTATGGGTGATGTTGTGTTTGAAAATCTGAAGCAATGGAAGATTTAGGGTATGAGGTGAAGCTGTTTTGATGCTGAGATTTAAGTGAAACCTTGATGAAAACAGTCATATTCGCTGACAGTTTTCCATTGCATTGAATAGTCTGGATATTGAATTGCTGTCTTCAATGTTTGAATCAGTTTGTAATAAGGATGATCACAGTTTATGTTTGAAAACACATCATACTGTTTCCTAAACCTTGAAACAAAGAATTTGAATGGCTGATATTATGAAACAGTTTGATATTCTGCCTGATGGTGCGGTTTGAAAATTAAGCAGAGCCTATTGTTCATATGACAATTTTCAGTTATGTTTGATATGATCTCACAGTG
>LPNX010547977.1:7382-18827 GCA_001517045.1 Pseudotsuga menziesii | reverse complement strand
CAAAAATTTGGGTTTTCCTTGCTGCGTGTTTATCTGGAGAAATTGCCTGTTTAAGATGATAGAATGGGACATGAAATAAACTTCCCACCACAGAAATAGTCAGTAGAAGCCATTATGAAGTATCTGAAGGAACAGAGCAGCAAAGAGGCCTTGAACTTAAAGCATGCAGCCTATGAGATTTTAGTCACTGTTTGAACAAAGATAGTATATAATTTGTCCTCCCATACATTCGAAACTCTGGTGATGATGCAAGGTGATTGTAATGAGCTAAATGAATGGAGTTTGTCTCTGACCTAATGCCAGTATAAACCAAAAATTGTAGGAAACAACATGTAGAAGATTTATAGATTGGCTGGTTATGCTCATGTTTCACACAGAGGGTGTTTTGTGATTTATTCAAGTGGTTTGAAAAACTATTGGAGTTGTTATGATATGTGAAATCATTTGCTGGAAGTACCATGTTCGAATGCTAGGAGGACATATTGGCTGTTATATATAGGATTTGATGACATTTTGTGGCTAGGGTGAAGATATTGCAAAACACTGGTGTTTTTGTTCCTTTGTTTCTTATGCTGACAGTCCCCACTTGATACAATGAGCTTATGGGTGATGTTGTGTTTGAAAATCTGAAGCAATGGAAGATTTAGGGTTTGAGGTGAAGCTGTTTTGATGCTGAGATTTAAGTGAAACCTTGATGAAAACAGTCATATTCGCTGACAGTTTTCCATTGCATTGAATAGTCTGGATATTGAATTGCTGTCTTCAGTGTTTGAATCAGTTTGTAATAAGGATGATCACAGTTTATGTTTGAAAACACATCATACTGTTTCCTAAACCCTAAAACAAAGAATTTGAATGGCTGATATTATGAAACAGTTTGATATTCTGCCTGATGGTGCAGTTTGAAAATTAAGCAGATCCTATTGTTCATATGACAGTTTTCAGTTATGTTTGATCTGATCTCATAGTGTATCTATCAGAAACCTAATTGTATGGTTAAGACAAGGGAAAACTGACATTGCAGGCCTGTACAGGAGTACATAGCAAATTGAAAAGAGTTCAAATAACAGCAAACCAGTTTTAAAACATTTCTGAAACCTCAAGTCAGACTGTTTCTATCTGCTGAAAGGAGAATATGGGAAAAAGTGGAAAGGTCAACAGGGCTGAGCCCATAGACCTAACTTGGATTCAGAAGCTTCCTGACTGTGCAGAACTGTTTCAGCAGGCAGGATGGTTGAATTTTTCCAAGAAGATTGATGGTTTCAATACTCAGGTGTCCTGCAAGTTTGCCAAGGGACTTAAAGAAGATATGATCATGATGGATGCTTTGAAATTCAAGCTAACTGTGGAGTTAATAGTAGAAGCTACTAAGATCAGCAATGAGGGAGAGCACTGGTTTAAAAAATCACCTTTTGAGTTTGAACCCCAAAGATACTTATTGCCTAATGTGATTCCTGACTGGAGCAAGGGTATCCTCATTCAAAATTTCAGGAAGGAGTGGATTGAGCCTTTAAGGATTCTTCAAAGTTATGTGACCTGTGAAGGAAGATATTCATTTGTCTTTAAATACCACTTCAGGTTCCTGCAGCACATAATAGGAGTTTCAAAAATGAACTTGCCCTTCTTTTTCTTAAAAAGCCTGCAGAAGATGTCAAGTACAATAAAGCCACAGGATGATCACACTTCCCAGTCACTTTTTCACCATGGTCTCATTAAATTGATCATCACCACAGTGTTGCAGCATGAGGGAAGGAATTGGGATTTCTTTTTATTCTGGTCAGATGTTCATCCTAAAAAAGAAGACCAACAACCAAAGAGACAGACTGACAAGGGGAAGGTAATGATCAAAAATCTAGGTCACTCACTCAAATCTACAAGTAAAGATGAGGTCAAAGCCAAGAAGGTGACAGAGCAGGTAGCAAAACAGGTGAAGGATGACAGTCAGCTCAAAGTGGTTTCAGAGTACCCTAAATCCAAGTACTCATTGTTTGCAGGTGAAGATGTGTAGCCTTGTTTGAAATCACCACCAGTAGCACATTCTGAGCAAGCTAGGACTGTTGATATAGAAAGAGCTGTTACTCTTGAAGAGGAATTACAAACTAAACTAAGGAGCCCTCTTACCATACTATCTGAAGATGAAGGTTATTTACTGGAGGATGAACAGCAGATTGTTGAGACAGAGCCAAGTACAGAAGCATGTGGAGACTTTCCTACCTCAAGGGTAAAATCAGACAAGTCTAAGAAAAAGAAAAAGAAGAAGGTAGCTTCCTACAGAAGGTCATACAAAAGGCCTCAAACCAGACCTACTAACAAGCTGAGATGGAACATGAAAAAGCTGCTTAACCCCAAACTAGAGTCCAAACAGGAAGCTGTGGTGATTAGTTCTTCCTCTAGTGAAAAAACAGAAATGGTTGAAAAGAGCAGTAAAGGTAAGGGAAAGAGAACTGTCAAGCCTTCCTCCTCTTCCCAACCTACAGAGACAAAAAGGCCACAGTTAGTAGGAGAAAGTGAACAGCCTAGGTCTGAATTATTTGAAATAATTGCTGAAATTAAAGCTAGACTTACCAAGCAGCAAGAAGAAGATACAGCAAAGGCAGATGCTTTTGGAGATCATAAATTGGATGAAGAGGATCAAGATATTCTCAGGAAAGCAGGATATTTAGTAGAATCAGTTGTTCATGATGATTTTTCAGATCTTTTAATGCAGGAGGACAATATATCAGAGATCCCAAATTTTGATGAAGAGAATGTACAGGAAAGTATTCAGAGATACAGGAAACACATGAAGCACCTGCAAGAAACGAATGATGGATTATTCAAAGTTAATAAAGTGCTGGTAGAGAAGTTGTAGGATATGCATAAGCATTTTTTGGAGCTGTCAGAAGTTTCTAAAGAAGTCCTTAGCAGGAAAAGAGTTGCTGATAGGTACTGTGCAAAGCTGGAGAAGACTGTTGATCATCTACAATAGGAAAATGAAGACTTGCAGAAAAGGATAACTGCTATAGAGAAAAAGGATAAAAGAGCTAAGAAAAGGGCTCGAGGTCTAGATGGTATATCTCTTCTTGTGGAGGCATCGAAGGAGATCTGAGGCAGTTTGTAGTTAGTGGTTCTTTAAGATAAATATTTGTTTTTGGTTAAGAGTTTGCTATTTTTAGCAAGCATGTAATTTTGTAAAAGTAACTTTTTACTTTACCTATTTAGTGACTCGATGGAGGTAGTTAGGAGGTGAAACCTAACTGATTTTGGGAGAACTTTCTTATTTAAATGAGTGAGCAAGACATTAAGAGGGTTCTGGATTTTTTGGGAGCATCAGGAGGTCTGCTAGCTGATTATACTTTCAGGCTTATTCAGTGATAGGTACTGTACTCTTATATACATTTACTGATGAAACTATGAATATATGACTCTTTCCCCTTCATTTGGTCTGTGTTGGCTTTATTGTAAGCTTGTTTAGCTTCTTAATTGACAAATTCAGTACTGGTTAATGTGTATTTTCTGGTGTTGCTTGTCCATTATGTGTGAACTTCAATACAGGCTGTTTGTTGGATTTTTGTGATATACATGCATCTTTATCAGTTATATGTGTTTGATTTAGTTATTGCTTATTTACTGAATGTATTCGCTGTATGATCTTGAAACTTACAACCAAAAACACATAAACAAAACCCTAAACCCTAGTTTGAATTGAGTTTTTCTCTTGAGATTGTGTTGGCTTGTTCCCCTAGCCTTAGGAACAATTTATGGCACAAACAGATGGTAAGTATCGTATTTTCTGGTTGGCATGCTTTTATGTTTTCTTTACTGAACAAAGATTGTCAGAAATCATGCCACCAAGGTTGACAGTAATTGTATGGATGCTTATTCATGTAGTGGCCCATCCAGTATTTATTAGTGTTGATAACCTGTTAACATATTTTTTTATCTGCAACTGAAAATTAGAGATGGTGTGACAATGTAGTGGTGTTTATAGGTAAATTCCAAATACAAATTTAAGATTACTATCCGGTTCAAATAAATCATCACAGTTTTTTAATTCCATGTCAGTGATGGGAAAAAAGTTGAAACCTATGGAAGTCTATGTTAAGTACAATATTAGATCCACTATAGCATCTTCATCTTTTCTGCAATATCTGCCCAGCATTTTAAGCCAAAGTGTGGGTAATGGTATTGAATAGGAACAACCTCATTGTAATGAGAATCCCTTTTTCCTGTAGATGTGCAGAAAGATAGAATCCAAACAAGGTAAGAGTACAAATGGATGGTTGCATTGTATTTAATTCTTATAGTTGTTGGTTCTTATCAACAAGAGTAATCTTCAATTATTCCAGTACACCTCTTTTGCAATAATGGAACCCATTGCAGAGGTATCCTATACATTTTGGATCTCATATAACTTACTCAACATCTTCGTAACATCTCAAATTTGCACCTAGTTCTATATCATTGTGTAGGTGTGTTTGAATGCTTGAATCTAGTAGTTTCTGCACCACTACGACATGTTTCTTTTTGGTGTAGACTATTTCACATGATTTTATCTCACTGAAGTTCTGTTTTGATCGGATTATGAAGATGTGGTCAATCATTGTTGCAAACAACATGATATTGAGTATCAAGGCTCAGAGTTCTGCAGTTTTCTCATAGTAGCACTTTCCCAACAAGCTATGTAATGAAGGATACCTTTGGAATGTGACCGATGTCGTATAGACTGGGTTTCTTTCCCAAATAACACCACCACAACAATTCTGGATTATGTATTAGTGAATGTGAAGTTTTTGTAGACATTCCCGCCCACCACAACCTGTGTAGCTTCTCCAAGTGCTTTTAATTTCTTTGTTTAATGTTGTAAGTGGGTACATGGGCCTCTATGGTCTACACTCTATAGTATGGTTTCATGAATTGTTACTTTGCATGGCTCCCCACTTTTTATTGGTTAAATAGGAAACTTCTAGTTTCCACCTTGGTTCCGACTTCCTTTGTACATTAGAGATTTAAAGTATGCTTCATTAGGCCTTTTCAGTCATACATTTGAAAATCCTTTCGAGTTTCTTTTGGTTATGTGTAGAAGTGGATCTATATCTGGTTTTCCCCATGGCAATTTATGTCATCATTAATGCATTGCAGTTTCAGTCTACAAGTGCCACGTGTTCAAATTAATGGTGCTCTATTAGTTGCTAAAGTATCTTCCCTACCTTTTTATTTCAATTTTCTGGGTAACGGGGCCCTTGGGTTTTGGGGTTATTCCCCAAGAAACAAGTATATGTGGAAATTTTTCCCCATGCCTTCGCAACACTTAGTTAATTTTCTGCGGGTGTGGATTTTGGAGTCTTAAGGAATACAGTAAGGTACTCATTAAAATGTACCTTGTTAAGGCTGGTGATTTGTAGAGGTAACCCGGGTACCGGAAGATGATAGATGCTATTGATTTCCGTCATAATTTTTTCAAATTGAATAGTGAACACTGACTTTGGATGTGGTTATGTAGCTTAAGGTAAGAGCGTTATGGAAAATGGTCATTTGGTTTCTAGTTGACCTTGTACCTAGCATGGAAATTTCAAGGGATGAAATGCTTTATATAGATATACTATAGTTTGTAAATATAAATTGGAAAATTCAGGATCAGGAAATATAAGCAGTGGGCACATTTTCAAGAAAAAAATTATAGTTTACTATCATTCCATGTGGAGTTTTTCTAATTACATTGTTGATCTAAAGGTGATTCAGTCATGCAAGAATGTGCAACATATTTGTGTAATTTTTTTTCAATTGGCAGCCCATATTCACATTGCATCATCTTATTCAGTTTATGAATTCATATCATTGCCTTCTTCTTTTTTCTCAACATGAATTACGAAGTTTGAAATTGTGTCCTTTAGCAGGTTGATCAAGATGTCACTGACTCCCTTATCCCAGAAGAATTGTTAGTTGGCGAGACAATAAGAGGTCCACTATTGGATAATAGGGAGCATTCTAATACAGTCACTAGTGTTTTAAGAGAATATCATTTGGATTCATCTATTATATGTAATGATCCATAGAATTACTTGCTCTATCAGTTTAAGGAGATTTGAATGCAGTGCATGTGCTCTTATTTTTCATCACTGCTTGTTTTCCTGTATTTATCATATTTTTTTTCTTTCTGTTGAGGTTCTTTAACATGGAATCTAGTAAATAATACATAGTTGAAAAATATTTATTATATTATGATTATTGGTTGAATTTTTAATTCAGTTTTTGAAAGTTAATTTTAGTTAAATTCTTCTTGGAAGTGCAGACAACACTTTGATTTTGCAAGTTATTTTTGGACCTTCTTCGGGAGTTTTTATTTCACAACAATCAACAAGTGTTTCTGGTCTTTCTTTGAGAATTGGGAGACTACCTGAAAATGATTTAGCTGTGAACGATCCCGAGGTTTCTGGGAAACATGCACTTGTAAATTGGAATTCAAGGTTAGCTATATTGTCATAGAATAAACATTTGAACTTATTTCTCCAAGTGCTTTAGGACAGTTTACTAAACGAAGTATGGCACATTTTTGTTTTCCTATCCTGTCATTGAACTTATTTTTGTTGATGTAATTGTAAATTTGGAATGTATTCACTTGTATTTCTTATGTATTGTAACCCGATGTTTATTCCAAGATGTATTTGTAATGTACTTGAGTCATGTCATGCCCTGATGTTCCGATTGGGAGTTTCTATAATGTAAACAAGTCATGTCAAGTCAAGGTGGGTAACCCTCCTATTGTCTAAGGGTTAAAGTCCCCATAGTTCTGGGGCCCTAGGGTTGTTAGACTCACCTAATGAAGTTGGCCCTAGTAGGGTTTAGTCAAGTCGAGAAATAGTATAAATAGAGAGCTAGCCTCTCTATTTATCACACACTCACTCGCACTCAGTTGTAGCCAATAGCTGAGGAAGAAGAAGACACTGGGGCTAGGAAGAAATAAGGTTACTACTGTCGGGAGATCATCTTACTGTTTTGGGTTTTACTTTTGGTGTTGTTTCTATCTCTGAGTAAGTTGTGGGATTTTTCACCCTTTATGGTTTCCCTGAGGAAAAACACTGTGTTCATTGTCTCTTGTGTTTGATTACTGTGCTTGTTGTTCTCTCAGTTAAAGATCCTAATATAATGCTAGCTTAATGTTAAAAATCTAACATGGTATTAGAGCTAACATGAGAAGAAGACACTGTGCAGTTGCCGGAACTAGGGATTCCTACTTTATGGATCTCTCTCCAAATATTTCCAGCAAAATTAAGGTGGAATAACTCTCCTCCCTAGGGTGCATCTTTCTGTCGAAGCAGAATCCAATTATGAGGTTTTTATGTTTTGGACCCGACACTACTGCCGAAAATTAGGGCTTTTCACAGAAGTGGAATTTTTCAGTGAGCCTAGGCCTGGATTGATCTCCTCCTCAAAATCAAAGTTAGGGATCAAAATCAAAGCATTTGGTTGGACAGAAATTTGGAAAAGCAAAACCCTAATCTGCTCCTGAGCCAGCACTGCAGAATTTCATCTCCAAATCCAGATTCGACATCTTGACCTGGTAAGATCTAATTCTTTTGTATTTCCATTTGAGGATCTCAGTTAAGGTGTCTCATCATACCTATATTGATGAAAATCTTGAGGGAGATGATAACTTCCGAGCCTGGAAGTATAGGATCTCCTTGGTCCTGGAAGAAAATGTATTGGACTCCTATATCAGTGAGGAGGTTCCAGCTCCAGAGGGAGATGAGGCCAAGGAATTACATAAGAATAGGTTGGTTATGGAAAAGAGGATCATTGCTGATTCTATTAAGGATCACCTCGTACCATAGGTGTCCTCCCTAAAGACACCTAAAGCCATGTTTGATGCCCTAACCAAATTGTTTGAAGGGAAGAACATCAACCAGAAGATGACTCTAAGGAAGAAGTTGAAGAATGTAAATATCCAGAATGAGGAGACCATCTAGTCATACTTCACAAGGGTCTCCTAGATCAAAGAAAAAATTGAAGCAGTAGATGAAGAAGTGGAGAATGTAGAAATTGCAATGACAACCTTGAATGGTCTCCCTAGGTCCTTGGATTCTTTCATCCAAGGAATCTGTGCTAGGAAGAAGTTAGTCAAGTTCAGTAGACTATGGGAATAATTTTCACAAGAAGAAGATCGAATAGCATCTTGAGAAGAAAATATGGGAAGTGAAGATCAAGCTCTCATAGTACACTCTAGGAAAGGAAGAAGGTAGAATCATCATCACCAAGGTAAGCATTCTCATCAGAAAAATAATCCTGTAAGAAGGGATCCATCCAAAATTAGATGTTATACATGCGATGAAATAGGACACTTTTCTAGAAATTGTCCCATGAATAAGAATGGATCCAAGAAGAAGAAGAACTCCAAAAGAAGACATCATGCTCACACTGCTAAGGATGATGATCCTCCCAGGAATAAAGTGAAACAAGAAAGTGAAGACACTTCAAGCTAAGAAGAATATGTTCTGATATTTGCTCTCACAGGAACTGTCACTCATGGAAGCAAAGATTGGCTTATCAATAGTGGGGCTTCCAAACACATGACAAGTTTCAAGGAATCCTTTGAGAAACTATCTGAACATAATTCACCCCATAAGGTGAAACTTAGGGATGGCTACCAATATCCCATAAAAGGCAGTGGTGAATCTTCCTACAAGCTAGACTCTAGAAAGTCTATGAAAATGAAGGATGTCTTGTTTGTACCAAGACCAAAGAAGAATCTTCTCTCCATATTGGCACTGGATGCAAAAGGCATGAGGGTTGCATTTGTAGATGGTCAAGTCCTCATGTGGTCAAGAGGAAAGACTATTGACGATGCAATAGTAATTGGAGAACAAGAAGGAGGTCTATACAAATTGAAGGGCCATCCAGAAAAGGCTTTGGTCCATGACACAGTAGAGCCAAATAAAATTTGGCATAGAAGGCTTGCACATGTGCATTACAGAGCACTACCACTTGCAAGCAAAGTTGTTGAAGTTCTTCCAGAAATTCAAGCAAAACATGAAGGGGTCTACAAAGGATGTGCGAAAGGAAATAATACAAAGAAGACATTTCCAAGTAGCGAGAGCAAGGAAAAAGGAATCTTGGAAATCATCCACTCCGATGTATATGGACCAATGTCATCAAGTTCACTAAGCAGGTATATATACTATGTTTCTTTCATTGATGATTATTCTAGGAAGAAATGGATTTACTTCATGAAGAACAAAGATGAAGTCTTCAGCAAGTTCAAGGAATTCAAAGCCTTGATCGAGAACCACACAGGAAAGAACATCAAGCCCTTTTGATCAAATAATGGCGGAGAATTCACATCAAATGAATTCAAAGACTTATGCAAAGATTCAGGGATTAAGAGGGAGTTATCCACTCCATATAATCCAGAATAGAATGGGGTTGTAGAAAGGAAGAATAGAACTATCATGGAAGTTGCAAGAGCAATGCTTCATGATCAGGATATTCCTATGCATCTATGGGCAGAGGTTGCCAGAAAAACAGTGTATGTACAGAACCATACTCCACATAGAGTACTTGAGAATAAGACACCTGAAAAGTATTTTCCAACAAGAAACCAGAATTCAACCATCTCAGAATATTCAATTGTCCAGTGTACATACACATTCCAAAAGAGAAGAGAACAAACTTAGATCCTTCAGGAAAGAAGGGTATATTTGTGGGATAGTCTGAAAGCTCAAAGGCTTACAGAATATACTTCCTAGGATTCAAGAAGATCGACTTCAGTAGGGATGTAACATTTGATGAAGACTGAGCTTACAACAAATCCAGAAAGAGACCTACTGAAGAACCTGAAGAAGCAAAAGCACCCAGAATTCATGATACAACCATGAATGAAGAAACTCAAGAAGAAGATCGAGAATTTGAAGAACCACAAGAACCTGTAGATCCACCTCAAGAGAAGAATCCTCACAAGAGGAAACATGCTTGGGTATGAGAATTTATCCAAGGTGTAGAAAGATATGGGGCTCCAGAAGAGAATCACAGAGAAAGAAAGAGAACTAGATCTTGCTCCAGATATGTAGCCTTACTATGTGACTTTATCAATAAAGAACCTTCCAACTATGAAGAAATGACAGAACGAAAAGAATGGAAGGATGCTATGATCAAAGAGTATCAATCGATCATGAAGAATGATGTTTAGGATGTTGTCCCAAGACTAGAAGGGAAGCTGATTCTAACTTCCAAATGGATCTATGAGATCAAGCATGTTGCAGATGGTAGCATAGAAAAATATAAGGAAAGATTCGTGGCTCGTGGCTTCTCACAGAAAGAAGGAATAGATTATGAAGAAACCTTTGCACCTGTAGCCAGATACACTTCCATCAGATCAATACTTGCTCTGGCTGCAGTGATGAAATGGAAGATACACCAAATGGATGTCAAGACTGCTTTCTCGAATGGTGTAGTGGAAGAGGAAGTGTATGTAGAGTAGGCACTTGGTTTTGAGACACATGACAGGGAGTCTCAGGTGTGTAGATTGAAGAAAGCCCTGTACGATTTGAAATAGGCACCCAAAACATGGTATGGCAGAATTGACAACTTTCTATCTAGTTTGGGCTTTACCAAAAGTAAAGCAGATTCCAACCTTTACTACAAGGTTGAATATGGAAACCCAGTGATGATCCTACTGTATGTAGATGATCTGTTTGTAACAGGTATGGATGGGTTGATTGCTGATATGAAGAGAAAGCTTGCTGCCGAGTTCGAAATGAAGGACTTAGGTATGATGCACTATTTTCTAGGCATGGAGGTGTGTCAGAATGCGAATGGAATCTCCCTCGGACAAGGGAAGTATGCAATAGAGATCCTGAAGAGGTTTGGGATGATGGACTTGAAGGCCATGACCACACCTATGGCATCAAACCTTAAGCTCTTGAGTAATGCTTCATCAGAGACGGTTGATGCTACGATGTATCGTTAGATGATTGGGTCATGTTGGCAGCCAGCAACAACCTCTTCATTTCTTAATAAAATGAAGAGAGATCAGCTCTTCATGTGATTTATCAATTCAAAATTATGAAAGAGCACCTTCAGAATCATTGATTCTGAAGGTACTCTCAATCAAAGGAAAGTGATATAATGATTCTGGAGCTGGAGGAAACTTGCTCATAAACTTGGCCTTTAACAACTGTCAGTAGTTTCATAAATTTTCATGAGTTTATTAAAATCATTAAGATAAATTTATGTGACTTAAGGAATTTGAAATAATGTGCCAAGAGAAAATTGATAAAACACATTTTGTGTTGAGTAGGGTATTACTAGTCCTAAGCCATAAAACTAAGAGTGACTTTCAAAATTGATATCATATGTAATACCATACTACGACCTTTTGTAAATATCATAGCTAATGGATAAATGATGTTTGTATGGGAAAGTTTCACTTATGATAGTTTATCATTTAAATATCCTATCTAATGTTATATA
>LPNX010547974.1:0-45046 GCA_001517045.1 Pseudotsuga menziesii | reverse complement strand
TGTCTATACAAAGTGTTGTTTACCATCAGTGGAGAATCATCTTCCTCCAGCTTCACTCCTGAAAGGAAAGGGGTTTTGCTTGCTTTGCAATCTTGCATTCTAAATTTGATCAGCAAATCCAAGGCATATTTGGATTGGTGCACCTTGATTCCAGCTTTGGTTTGAGCAATCTCAAGCCCCAGAAATTGACTTAAGAGCCCCAAATCTGTCATGGAGAAGGCTTGGTTCATAGCTCCTTTTAGGGAAGCAATCTCAGCCTGTGAGCTTCCTGTAATGAGGAGGTCATCAACATATAACACAATGATCATTAATGAACCATTAATTACCTTCAGATAGACATTCGAATCTGATTTGCACCGAACAAAATTCAGAGATAGCAAGAAGCTATCTATCTTGGCATACCAAGCCCTAGGGGCTTGCTTTAGCCCATACAATGACTTTCTCAACCTGTACACAATAGAATGGTCAGTATCAAAACCTTGGGGCTGCTGCATATATATCTCCTCAGTGAGATCACCATTTAGAAAGGCACATTTTACATCCATATGATGTACCTCCCATTGCCTTGATGCTGCAATGGCTAGAGCTAGCCTGATTGAATCCATCTTTGCCACTGGGGAAAAAGCCTCATTGTAATCAATGCCATGAACCTGTGAGTATCCTTTAGCTACCAATATAGCCTTGTACTTCAGTGGTGAACCATCAGCAGCAAATTTGGTCTTATAGACCCACTTACACTGTACTATTTTTCTCCCTGGAGGAAGATCCACTAGCTCCCATGTGTTGCTCTTCTGTAGCGAGTTGAACTCCTCATTCATGGAATCTTGCCATCTTGGATCTCCTGCTGCTTCTTCATATGTTTGAGGATCAGATTCCACCATCAAATAGCATCTTTCAGCAAACTCAGGATCCTTCATGCACAGACCACTCTCAAATTGAGATCTAGTCCTCCTTGGGTCATTAGGATCCCCAGCTAGATCTCCTGCTGCATGTAGTGTCTTGGATGCCCATTTTGGCCTTGTGGGGATGTTTGGGTCTGCAATAAACTCATCTCCATCATACAAATCAGAATCAGCATGTTCAACAAACTCTTTACTTACTTCTTGAGGTTCAGGTGGTGAAGAGGCTTCACCAATCTCCACTTCTACAAGGGGTTCTTCTTCAAACTGAACACACCTTTCAATGAAGGATTTGTTTGTGCTCAAGTTTATCAACTTGTACCCTTTTGAATCTTCATAGTATCCCACAAAAATACACTCTTGGCTTTGGGTCTACAAAGCCTTCCTCTTCTCTGTCGGGATTCTAGCCCATGCCTTTGAGCCAAAAATCCTGAACTGGGTCACATCTGGCTTGTGCCCACTCCATGCTTCGAAGGGAGTCATGCCATCCAACCGTTTGTGAGGAACCCTATTCTGAATATAGGCTGCACAGTTGATAGCTTTGGCCCAGTACTTTGGTGGAAAAGTTTTGGCCTCCATCATGCATGTTGCCATCTCCTTCAGTGATCTGTTCTTCCTCTCTGCAACACCATTCTGCTGTGGTGTGTAGGGGATAGAATGCTGCATCTGAATACCTGCATCTGCACAATAGTTAATAAACTCAGTATTGACATACTCACCACCATTTTCAGACCTGAGTACCTTGATTTTTCTTCCACACTGGTTTTCAACCAAAGCCTTGAAGACTTTGAATAGGCCAAAAACTTCTAACTTGTGTTTCATGAAGTGAACCCAACAATACCTAGGAAAATCATCAATAAAGGTCAATGCATATTTGGCTTGACTCATGGACATATGAGGGAATGGGCCAGCAACATCACTGTGAATCAGCTCGAGGGGTGTAGAGGTTCTCTCATGACATGGAAAAGGAGGTCTCAGGAAATACTGAGACATAGGAGGCCATGGGCCTCATCTCTCCGATTGTGCCATTTGATCTTCTCTGCAGCAGCATTGGGCTCTGCTTTTGTAGCCATAGTCACCCTGTAGAGGCCTTTTTCTCTCAACAATATCTCCATCTCTGCTTTCCATTCAAAATAGTTGAAGGGAGTGAGGATAGTTTTCTGTGAATCCATAGCTTTAGAAAATCTGTCCCGGCTGTTAGTAGAAGGCTCCCAGTCTTGATGTCGAACCTACAAAAATATTTTTGAAGGAGAGTAACAACCTACAATGGCTCTGATACCATGTATAAATTCTGACCAGCAATATATTAATTTCACTCACAACAAATTACAATTGATCATGCAAAATTGTCAACAATGGAGACTGAAAATGGAGCTGTAACACAAAATTATATTAACTTAGTGTACAATAGCCAACCCTGTAATATCATAGGCTACTGAATAAATAGAATACATGAAGAAATAGAATGCATGAGGAAGCATCCAAATCTAGCATAAAGCAGGCTTACCCAAAATAGGCAAATCCCCCATAGGTGTAAAAAGCCGATCCCAAATCTGTCATGAGGCTCACGAATTGGCAAGGGTGCATGGGAAAACTAATGAGTGGTGAAATGGCAGCTCATACATGCTTTTGCATGGAGGAAAGAGTGGAGGATGAAAGGGGAATAAAACAGGTTCACCTCACCTAGTCTTGCTTTCCTTATGTGCTTTAAAAACTGAAAAAGCAGTCAACAAAGCAGAAAAAGCAGAAGGGCACCTAGGAGGCCAGGAATAAAGCAGATTTGATTCCTAAGGCTTTCCCAAGTGCTACATGAGTCAAAGATGGCAAGTTTGACCTCTATGGATAGGCAATTAGCAACTTGAACATGGTGGGACTCATGAACTAGGCAAATAAGACAAAAATAAATGAATTAATGTCTAAGTGGGTAATACTATGGGTTTGATTATTCTAACAATATGGGGTTAGATTTGCTCAAAATAATCCTACTTCATGGGATTAGGGAAGATTTCCTAGATATGTTAAACCTGTTAGGAAAGGGGGATATCTCCAAGGAGTCGTTTGAAAAGATCATTGAACTGTGCAAAAGATATTCCAAGGGATCTTCCAGGAACAACAAAAAGGACAAACAGGACAAATTAGAATGTGATGTCTTTGACAGAACACAAAATTAATCTAATGGAGGAGCCACCCGAGTAGAAATAGGCAATCTCCTTGAAAATTTCAAGACAAAAATGATGAGCTCCATCTCCTTGGAAATAGATGTTCTGAGGGAAAAACAGAAACAAGCAGTAGAGGATCTCGCACTTGGTGTATTCTACCCTAAATGTAGGAAGAACCACCCTCTGAAGGAGTGCCTACTCAACAAGGTAGAAGTGTGTCAGCTGTGTGAACTAAACCATGACACAAAAGAATGCCCTTCACTACCTCAAGTGAAGTCATTTCTGCAGTCATCAACTCCAGATGTGGAACTAGCTTACTTTATTGCACAGAAAAATACATGGAAGCCTCGAAATCAAGGTATGACTCTAGACTTGTTTCCATTTTCGAATAACATGAATAATTGGAATAATATGCAGCACATGAATACACAATTACCTTCATCTTATTATTACCCTCAATGGTACCCCTCTCCACCTCCAATGCAATATTTTAAGTCTTGGAACCATTGGACACAACCACCAAAGCAACAAAATTCTTGGTCTCTTGGATGGAGGAACTTCCATATAGGGAACTAGTTTCCCCATAACCAACCTTTTGAATAGCTTCCACATCAAAAATTTCCTCATCAACCATACCCTCCTTAATAATATCCTTAGCCTTATCAGCAGTCGTAGCTAGAACTCCAGAATAATGTTATCCCCAATATGCCAATATGACCATAGCTGCCTGCTCAACCTAAATCCAACCCAAATAATAAAGCAGTCCATCAGTTTGAGACTTCCAACATGCCCTCTTACTCCATTACTCCTGTACCTTGCAATGACATCTTCTTATGATCAGGGAGGGTAGTGGAGCCTTTGATCATTGAGGATGTTCCATCCTCTGTGCGTGAATAAAGAATGAACCCACAGTATTTATCCAATACCATGACCCCCATTATTGAAGACACTGAACATCCTACTAATATGCCAACTGAAACAAAAAAAAAGACATTTATTGACACACAACCTACACAATTGATTAGGGAACCACCATACCCTGAAAGATTAATATTAGCAAAGGTAGTGGGACAACCTCAATTTAACCTCTTAGGAGAGTTAAAAAATATTTATGTTAAAATTCCACTCCTTCAGGCTCATCAAGATGTACCTATCTATGCCAGAACCATTCAAGATCTGTGTATAAGGAAACCAAGAAGAAAACCCAGGGATCCTCCCACTATTCATGTCATAGGGAAATTATCTGAATTAATAATGGGGAAAACCCTCTTGTCCAAATATGAAGATCTTGGGAATCCCACTGTCACTGTGTAAATTGGAAGCATACAAATACCCAACGTACCAGTAGACTTAGGTGCAACAATTAATGTCATGACCATTGAAATTGTAAGGAAACTTGGGCTCACTAATCTCAGGCCAACTCCTACCATTCTAGAACTAGAAGATAGATCCACTATTAAACCTGAAGTAATCTTGGATGATCTCATGATATTAGTTGATTCTTGGGAGTCTCCTATTGACTTCTTGGTTTTACAACCTAACTCACAGCTAGGAGGACACCCATTGATCCTGGGAAGGCCTTGGTTAGCTACAAATGATGCTTTCATTACCTATCGGTTTGGGTCTATGACCATATTATATGGAATCAAGATAAAGAACCTCATTCTCTATCCTCCAACTCAGCCAAGCTTAGAATCTGAAACTTCGTTATGGATGGAGCCAGAGGAAGAAGAGGGCGTTCAACCATTATAAACGATAGGGAAGGCCTTGAATTTTAAATATGAAATTGAATATGATGCCATTAATAATTTCATCAGTGAACCCACTTTTGTCAATAAGAAAATTTATCAGATCCTGAATGCTACTCTAGGTAAAGAGGAACAAGAAAATCTCACAGAGAAGACATTAGTCAGTGATACTCACATATTTATAGTGTTGAAAAATTGGAAAAGTGTCCCTATTGAGGTAGAGTCTAGAAAAACCCTGAATATCAATCTCAGTCTCACCCCAGATGAACATGAACGATTAATCACTCTCTTAAAAAAATGCAAGGGTGCATTTTCCTGGGAGTACACAAACATGAGGGGCATCCCTTCTAATCTGTGCACCCATCACATTTATATCAAAAGTGACTCCCGGCCTATGTGCCAGCCTCAATGAAGAATGAATCCCATTCTTAGGGACATAGTGAAGGAATAAATTCAGAAACTCTTGGAAGCATAATTTATATATCCCATTTAAGACAGTGAGTGGGTGTCTCCACTCGTGATAGTACCCAAGAAGAATGGTAAATGGAGAGTCCATGTGGACTATAGAGAGTTGAACAAGGAAACATAGAAAGATCACTTTCGCCTCCCTTTCATCAATCAAGTACTTAACACCTTATCTGGGAAGAAGTTTTTCTCCTTCCTAGATGGGTTTAGCGGGTACAATCAAATCCAGATTGCTCCTGAAGACCAGGATAAAAATAACTTTACCTATCCTTGGGGAACTTTTGCATAGAGAGTGATTCCCTTTGGTTTATGCAATGCACCAGCCACATTTCAAAGAGCCGTGATTGGGATATTTTCAGAATTAGTTAATGATAGTATGGAATTTTTCATGGATGATTTTACTCGTTATGGCAAAGACTTTGAAGAAGCATTGAAAATTTTGGAAAAGGTTTTAACTCACTGCAAATAGACCCAACTATCTTTGAGCACTGAAAAGTGCTATATGATGATGAGTGTAGGGGTAGTGTTGGGGCGTTTTATCTCTGTTGATGGAATCCAGGTAGACCCCTCTAAAATCAAGGTAATAAAAAATATACCTACTCCTGGAACTCAAAAAGAAGTGCCAAGTTTCTTAGGGCATGCTGGATATTATAGAGGATTTATAGAAAAATTTTCCAAACTTGCCTCTCCTTTGTTTTCATTGTTAATGAAGGATGTGCAATTTATTTGGAATGAGGCATGCCAGACAACATTTGTTAAACTTAAGGAGAAGCTGTCCACAGCTCCCATCCTAAGAGGGCCCAATTGGACCCTGCCTTTTCACATTTCTTCGGATTCCTCTGATACCACCATTGGAGTAGTTTTAGGGAAGTAGGATGGTCAAGCACCTTATGTAGTTTATTATATTAGAAAAAACCTAGCCCCTGCTGAACTTAATTATACTGTTACTGAGAAGGATTTTTTATCCATTGTTTACTCCATTAACAAATTCCGACATTATATCATTGGATATCCTACCTTTGTGCACAGTGAACATTCGACCATCAAATATATAATGAATAAACCTATTACAAATGCTCTGGTAACTAGATGGATTTTATTATTACAAGAATTTTATATCACCATTATAGACAGACCTGGAAAAGAAAATTTTGTCACTGATTTCTTATCTTGTTTTACTAACAGTGATGATAATTTTCCTATTGAGGACTCTTTTCTAGATGAACACTTATTTGCAGTTTGATCTCACTCCCCTTGGTATGCAGATGTTGCTAACTACTTGGCTGCAGGGAAGATTCCGACACATTTGTCCAAAACAAAAATAGGAAAAATATTCAACAAAGTGCTAGGTATTGTTGGATAGACGGTCATCTCTTCTACATAGGCCCTGATCTTGAGATCAGAATATGTGTAAGAGAAGATGAAATATTCCATATTTTGAAATCCTACCATGACGAGCCTTGTGGGGGGAATTTTGTAGACAAGAGGACATGACACAAAGCACTGAGAATGGGCTACTATTGGCTGACCCATTTCATGGATGCAAAAAGATATGCCACAGTCTTGTGATAGCTGCCAGAGGATGGGCCAACCTAATAGATTGGATCAAATGCCTCTTCAACCACAACTGGTGGTTGAACCCTTTGACAAATGGGCCTTATATTTTGTTGGTCCTATCACCCCTCATTCCAGGTAGAAATCCTACATCTTGGTTTGTACCGACTACATGATGAAATGGGTAGAAGTTCTGGCTTTGGGGAAAGCCAATGACCAAGCTGTGATCGATTTTCTGTATGGTGAAATCTTTACCCATTTTGGAGTACCCAAGGAAGTGGTTACAGATGGAGGACCTCAGTTTGTGTCACATCAATTTGAAGCTCTGCTACAGAAGTACCATATTCAGCACTGGTTAGCTTCGCCATACCATTCCCAGGCCAATGGCTAGGTAGAAATCACTTGCAAGGTTATTGAAGCCATCCTTACCAAAACGTTCAAGAGCCATTGTAGAGTTTGGGATGATATACTTTCGGAAGCATTGTGGGCATACTGTACTACTTGGTGCAATACTATAGGTTTCTCTCCTTATGACTTGGTGTATGGGAAAAGTGTTGTCTTCCCCATTAACTTTGAAATCAAGACTTTGACGACAGCTACGGAGGTCAACTTAGATGTGACGAAAGCCCAGAAGATAAGATTGAATCAATTGAATGAACTTGATGAGAATCGTTTAGCTAATGTGGATCAGACAGTATTAATCAAGCAATAGAGATCCAATTGGCATGACCGATTCATCAGAAAGAAAGTCTTCTGTGAAGGAGACTGCGCATTATTATACGATTCAGGATTCAAAAGGGACTTCAAGGGTAAGTTACGCACAAGATGGTTGGGCCCATACATAGTAGACATAGTATTTGATAATGGTACAGTCCACCTAGTAACCATTGATGAGAATCATGCTCCATTATTTTCTAATGGTCACAGGCTGCGACTGTACCATAATCCCATTTCAAAACACGCATTCACTTCACAGATTGCAGCTGATCTGGAATACAAGTTAGAACAAAGGCAAGAATCTTTCTCTGCCCTTGTCAATCCTTAGATAATTGCTGTAAATCTTACATAAAATTTTTGTACATAAATATATTGATATTTTTACCATTATTTTTATCTTTTTCTTTTACACTTGATCCATTTTAAAAAAAAATAAAATGTGCAGGGAAGCACCTAAGGAGAAATAGTCATTATCAGGCCTATCAACCAAGGTCATCCTTATGTAACTTCCTACATCAGAAGAAAATTCCTTGAACAAGTTTGTTGCAGCTGCAACACTATAATACTTTTCCTATTTTTCTGTTTTTTTGCAGCTGCAACACCGTAAAATACCTCCCTTTACCCAGTTCCGCGTAGCTGGAACACCGTCAAAACATTACCTATTTTTTTTGTTTTTCTGCAGTTGTAACACCGTAAACTCTCGCCCTTTATCTCATTCCATGCAGCTGCAACACCATCAAAACGTTGCCTATTTTTCCATTTTTTTTTGCAGCTGCAACACCGTAAACTCTCTCCCTTTACCCTATTCTGCGCAGCTACAACATCATAACTTAATTCCTTTTTCCAATTCCAGTAGTTGTGACACCGTTCCACTTTTGTGCATTTTTACCTTTTTTGGCAGCTACGACATTGTTCCACTTTTGTCCATTTTTACCTTTTCTGGCAGCTGCGACACCGTTCCATTTTTACTATGTTTACCTTTTCTGGTAGCTACGACTCCACCAAAACTGGCTGATTTTTCTATAATTCATGGTTAGGACTCTACCAAACTACTTGATTTCTCTATGGTCCGCAACTATGACTCATCCATTTTTGGCAGAACTCCTTGCAACCTTGGTTAGCGACTCCTCTAGATCTGGCCCCAATTCTTGATGTCAGTGATTCCGATTTACTTCACAACATTCATTATGATTCCGACAAGATTGACACAATGGTTTTGGTCTGCTGGTAGAAAAGGTCATTACAACATTCCTGTAATAATGATTAAATTTAAATGGCTGCACTTCACACGCTTTACTATTTTCCAAGGTCACCGTTCAACGCATATTTTCGAAGGTATGGTTCTGATTATTTACTTGATTAAGAGTTAACTAGATTTTACAACATTAATCATACCTTCCTTTCTATGCCCATTATTACACCTGCATACCATTAAATTTCCACTCGTATGACTTAATGGAAATTTAAGTTACCTGATAACCACCACCTTTCCTAATTAGGGAGAAAATTCCAAACATTTCCATGCTTTGAAACTTTCTGAATTTACCCAACTCCAAGGCTCAGTTGTTCATGCATGCTCTATGATTTAACCTCCATTGTCGGGACCTGTAACCTGTCAGACCAATAAATAATTCTGAATTTAAACAAAGATGGGTATCCCATCTTGGCATGAACCTGCAAATACATGAGAGCTGCGAATAAATGTCGGAGTTTTCGCTATTTTTGAAGCTGTGGGATGGACTGAATTTTTCCAATGCACGAATGGGTCTCATCAAGAGACAACTCTACAATTTTCCTTAAATCTTATAGAAACCCACTCAGAGGTTCAGGGGTTACGTATATAGGTCTATGAAGCAATAGTGGCTAAGTTCACTAGTCTTCCTCAGTTGGGAAGAGCCTGGTTTGGTTGAAGAACCCCTAATGCTGTTGCAGTATAGGATTTTCTAATAAAGGGGGAGCAAATTGGTTAGTCAAGGAGAGGGATAGCATTACAGTCACTGCCTTGGCCATGGGATCAAGTAGCAGTTTTCCTCAAGAAGTATATCACCTATGAAGGTAGGTATCGAACTATTTATTACTCTGAATTTCCTCTATTATCTCATCTCCATTTCATCTATTCAACATTCCATTTTATCTATTCAATGACCTACACCATATGTTGGGGTTTGTTAGAACAACCAAGCATCCAAACTCCTCCCTTACCCACCATGGCCTAATCAAATTAATAATTTTATGGGCCTTAGCTCAACAAAACCAAACCTGGGAGAAACTCATAGGTCAAATTCAGATAAACCAGGAACCCACCCTTTTTCCTGGCGTTCCAATAGAAGAAGAAGTAGAAGTACCTGTACTCGTGGGGGTTGTTCAAAACCAGGAGGAGCCTGCAAATGCACAGTTCAGGGGGAATGAAGAGAAATAGGAATATTGGAGTCCCTCCAATTTTTTTGGGGGGAAATGAGACTGGATTGGATGATCAGTTAGAATACCAAGCAGAAGAATTAGAGGAAAATGCATGAGAAAACCATGTAGAGAGATTAAATAATATGGAAGCTTTGACAGCAGAGGCTGAAGCTGGAGCAGCATTAGATGCTACGACAGATGAAGCCGAGGATGATTTAGACAAGATAATAGAAGAAAACCCTGAGGTGTTGACCTAAATAGGGTGCTAATACACAAGAACCAACATTTCCGAATATTCTTGTTGAAGTTGCCACCCAAATTGGGATAGGTGAACTAGAGGCTGAAATTATTCCTAATTTTATTGAAGAAGTCTATGTCGTGTATCCTGAACCTTCTTAGGGCACATAACTAATAGAGATGGAACCTCAGCAACATAATGATGATGAGGTTGAATAGGGTGCTAATACATAAGAATTAGCATCCTTGAATATTCTTGTTGAAGTTTCCACCCAAATGGGGGAATATGAACCAGAGATTCAAAATATTCTGGAATTTAACGAAGAAGTCTGCGTTCTGACTCCTGAACCGTCTCAGTGTTGATGTATTTGTAACTTTGGAATGTATTCACTTGTATATCTTATGTATTTTACACCGATGTTTATTCCGGGAAGTATCTATAATGTAATTGAGTCATGTCATGCCCTGATGTTCTGATTGGGACATTCAATAATGTAAACAAGTCATGTAAAGTCATTTAGGTTAACCCTCCATTGTTAGTCGGGGGAATATTCCCCACATTTCTTTCAAGGTTAACCCTCCTTGTTGATAGGAGGGAAAAGTCCCCATAGTTGTGGTACAATAGGGTTATTAGACTCTCCTAGAGATGTCGGCTCTAGTAAGTAATTGTTAAGTGGGACCGACATGTTAAAGTGGAAATTAAGTGCACAAAATAATATAAATAGAGAGTGAGCTTCTCTATTTATAACACACACACTCACTCATTGGGGTGCATGAGTGAGAGAGAAGTAGTTCTCTCAAGTGAGAGAGAGAGAGAGAAGCTGTGGAGATAATCTTTATGTTTTCGTGTTTTACTACTGCTATTGGTGCTCATTCTATCTCTAAGGAAGTTGCGGGGTTTTCTTTTTTATGGTTTCCCCAAGGAAAATTATTTGTGTCTCTTGTCTCTTGTGTTTATTTCTATGCATGTTATTCTCTTAGTTAAAGATCCTAAGATAATTCTAGCTTGAATGATAAAAATCTAACATGGTATCCGAGCTAACCTAAGAAGAAGACATTGTGCAGCTATAGAATCTGGGGCTTCTTACCTTTTTGGTATCTCTCCACAATCCATCAGAAAAAGTATGCTAGGATGACTCTCCATTGAAGGGCACATCTTTCTGTCGAAGCGGAATTCGATTTCGAGCATTTTCAGTTTTTGGTGCGGGAAATTAGGGCTTCTTATAGAAGAAGAATTTTGGGTGATACTGGCACATGATTAATCTCCTAATCAAAATAAAAGTTTAGAGACCTGGGTTAATATTTTTGGTTGGGTGTAACTCCGGGAAATTCAAACCCTAGTTTGACCCCGAACTAGAAAAACCCTAAAATACTAAAAATGATAAGTTTTGGTACATTCTATATATCTCGGGATTGGAGAAGGATCAGGTTCTGAAACTTTCACAGGAAAAATATCAAATCTTGATTTACACTGTATCCAAACTTTAGCCTCATATTCTGTATATTCTAGGAGATATCATTCCTCCAAGTTAGGGTTCCAACCTCTTCCAGGATTCATCCCTAAATAGGACACCTAGGGAGAATTGCTTTATCTCGAGATACAAAGGTCCAAATGCAATTTATGAAGATGTCACAGAAAGGGAATGAAAGTTAATTTTTTGGTTCAGTTTTCAGACCCAGAAGATAAAACAATGACACATGGAAGTCCGTACAACTTCGCAATGCAAAACAGTTCTGAAACAGGTCACCTGGCAAACACGATCATAAGTCCCAATTGGTGAAACCAATTCTGATGAAAAATGTGTTTTTGGAACAGAGATAGGAGAGGATACCTTAGTGTGAAGTTTCAAACACAGAGGAGTAGTAATTTCAGAGATACCATAGAAACAGTATCAGGAATTTCTGCAGAAGAAATTGGAAAAATAGGGCTTCCTGTTCCGGAAGCTTCCCTCCACTGTTTTCAGAAAAAGAGTACATTGGAAAGCTCACCTTGAAGAGATCTATATTTCTATCCAATAAGATCTTAAATATTCCAAGTTTTGAAAATTGGGGTTTCTCTGAAAAACTCTAGATCAGCCAGCTCCGGAACCAGGACGGACACCTCAAATCAGTAAGATCTAATCCTTTGTTATTTTCATTTGAGGTTCTCATTTCAAAATGATATATCACATCATCTTGATGATAAGCTTGGTGAAGTTGAAAAATTCCAAGCATGGAAGTATATGATCTCTCTGAAGAAAATGAATTATACACCTACATAAGTAGAGAGGTTCTAGTTCCAAAGGGAGATGAGGCTCAAAGCCTTACACAAGAAGAACTTGGTCAAGTCCAAGAAGATCATTATTGATTCAATCATGGATCAACTTGTACCACAAGTGTATTCCCTAAAGACACCAAAGATTTTTTGATTCCTTGACCAAGCTATTTGAATGGAAGAACATAAATTGGAATATGACCTTAAGAAACCAGTTGAAGAATGTAAAGATCCATAATGCAGAGACCATATAGCCATACTTTACAAGGGTCTCTCAAATCAAAGAACAGCTTGAAGTAGAAGTGGGGAATGCAGAAGTGGTGATAGCCACCTTGAATGGCCTCCCAGGATCATGGGATTCATTCATTCAAGGAATGTGTACCAAAAGGAAGTGATTAATTTCAACAGACTTTGGGAAGAAGAAGAAGCTCAACTCATAATAAGAGAAGAGAAGATGGGAGAAACTAATGATCAAGCTCTCACCATCGAAAGAAGATCCCTCAAGTGATGAGGAATATGAAGGACTCAATTATTGAAGAACCTCTTATCCATCTTGAGAATTTGGATAAGAAATGATGAATTCATGAATGAAGAAGATGATGAAGCGGAAGGATCAAGAAAAAGTCTACCCACAAAACAAATAAAGATAAGTATTTAATTGTCATTTCATGATATTGTTTTTGTTATGCATTTGTTTATATTTAGTTGATGTATTATGCATGATAGAATGTCTGCATTAATGACAGTATAATACTAATATGCATGTTGTGGGTAAGTATCTCATGGTGCTATACAAATATCCATTGCTACTTATCTAGAAAGAAACCTCTTTGCTGACATATTGGATTAGTTCACAATCTCAATGTTATCCTGGTAGAGATGGAAGGCATCTAGAAAAGTTTTCCTGAGATATGGATGAATGTTGTATTAGCTAAAATAGTTGCATAATCATATATCTTGATACAAAAAAAAATTTCATTATGAATATACCTTATGAAATATTTCTAACCATACAACTAATGCATTTGACTTGTAGGAAAGATCGCGTACATAATCGCCTACAAGAAAAGAAGGATGGGACTTGTTCCAAAGAACAAGTGACAATAGTTCAATATGAAGAATAATATGGCAAATGCAGCAACATCATTGATGCATAGCCTTCCAGCCATGAAGAAGTAACCAAGAAGAAAGGGAATACTAGTTCAAGAAGAATGATGTCTAGGATGCAGTATCGATATGTGAAGGGAAGTTCATAGTTCTATCATGCAGTAAGATGGAAACATCGTGGGATACAAGACAATATTTGTAAAATGATGCTTCTCACAAAAAGAAGGCATAGGCTACAAAGAGACATTTGCAGCTAGTGGGAGTTGAGACACATGAAAGGAAGAATCATGTGTGCAAATGAAAGAAGGCCTTGTACGAGTTCATAAGACACCCATGGGATAACAAATACATGATGAGCTCGATGAAGATATTAACCTTTGCTACAAGGTTGAAGATGAAATCCTATAAAGGATGGAAATCTCACAGATGAGTGCGACAAGAACTTTTGAAAAGGTTCAAGATAGATGATCTTGGTATACAATGATCCTAGATGGATACATAGAATATTAGTAGTAGAGGAAGCCACTTGTCACTCCACTACAGAATGTTTCAGTGCATAGAGTACGAAAGACAGAGGGATAATGATGCCCTGCTTCAGAGGGAGTGACTGCAGAAGATCCCGAGCTTTGACATGGTATAATAGGATGGATAGCTTACTGATGACTCCAGGTTTTACTGAGAGTAAATAGGATTCCAAACTTTGCTTTAAGGTTGAAGGTGGAAGACCAATGATGCTCTTGTTATATGTCGATGACTTGTTCCCGATAGAAAAGAGGAACTCATTAAAATTTTCAAGAAGACTTGCTACCAAGTTCGAGATAAAGGACTTGGGGATGATGCACTATGTTCTAGGCATGGAGGTGTGGACAAGGGAAGTATGCAGTAGATATCTTGAAGAGGTTCAAGATGATGGAGTGCATGACCACACCTATGGAATTGAACCTAAAGCTATTGAGTGTTGCTTCATCAGAGTCAGTTGATTCCATGATGTATCATCTGATGATTTATTCCTTGATGTACCTGAAAAATACAAGACTAGATATTTTCTTTGCTGTGAACACATTGAGACATGTTCACTTGATGGTTACAAAGCATGCAATGAGGTACCTGAAGGGTACAATTGATTATGGGATCAAGTATGAGGCGAATCAAAAGATTAACCTAGAGGGTTATGAGGATTTGTATTGGGTAGGAAGTGCCATTGATAGGAAGAGCACTTCGAGGTGATACTTCAGTATGGGATCAAGTGTGATCTCTTGGTTTGGTAGGATGGAGTCCTGCATGGCGTCGAGTATAGCTGATGCAAAAGATCTTTCCACTTGCTATTTGGGTGGTAGTATGTTTCTTTTGAAAACTACTATTTGATTTGGTTGATCTGACTTTCATTTTTGTATGATGCAGAGAGGAGCAGTGATCTAGATTGAGATCTCTCAAAAGAGGGATTTCTAGCATAGCTGATGAGACAAGTTGTCTGAGAATAAATCCTAGCAAAGATTGTAGGTTGCTCAGATGTAAATGGTCTTGTATGTTATCCTCAGATGTAATCGGTCCTGGCGAAGCTCACAGGTTATCCTTGGACATAATCATCCCTGATGTGATTCTATGCTAGAAATGGCCAAAGTGAAGTTTGAGTACTTCAAGGAGAAGCTTGGTGTTCTCCAGATCGAGGTTCCCTCCAAGGGGAAATGATGATACCTAGAGCCATTCTGACATGGTGAGAGGATTAGGTTCCTTCCATGGTCATATGTAAGGGCTGAGCCATTCTGTCATGGTGAGAGGATTGGTTCCTTCCATGTCATATGTGAGTGTAGGATTGGTTCCTACATGATCAGATATAAGTGCTGAATTCCATTCTTGGAATGGAGGCACCTGGTCAGTTACCAGGAATACTCAGTCTGAGACTGAGAGCCATTCTAATGTGACTGAGGGATTGGTTCCCACATGATTAGATGTAATTGCAGCACCTTTCTGACAAGATGAGGTCATATTAAGTGCAGAGCCTTTTTGACAAGATGAGGTCGGATGTAAGTGTAGATCCTTTCTGACAAGAGGAGGTTGAATGTAAGTGCAGATTCTTTCTGACAAGATGAGGTCGGATGTAAGTGCATAGAATTTCTGACAAGATGAGGTCAAATGTGAGTGCTGGGCCTTTCTGACATGGGTTTTTGATTTGTTGCTCCCATGGTCAGATGTGAGTGCTAGGCATGCCTTTCTGACATGGTTCTTGGATGTGTTCCTCCCATGGTGAGATATAAGTGCTGGGTGGGCCTTTCTGACATGGTTAACTCCATGGTCATATATAAATGTTGAATACGATGAAGACCTACATGAAGGCTTGGCCTACAACCAACATGAAAAAGGGTTGGCTCTGTAAAACTTCCTGTGACAAGAAGAATGAAGAGATAGCACCATTTGATTGAGATAGAAAAAGCAGTAATGATGATGATGATTCAGTGATGATCCAACTTTGATGATGATCTAGATCAAGTGATGATCCATACTTGATGATGATCCAGTAGTGACGATCCAATTCAAGTGATGATCCAGACTTGATGATGATCCAGATCAAGTGATGATCTAGACTTGATGATGATCCAATAGTGATAATCCAGATCAAGTGATGATCCAAACACGATGGTCCAGTGATGATCCAAACTTGATGATGATCTAGTGATGATCCAGACTTGATGAAGATGACTTGACGATGAAGATGAATTGACAATGAAGATGAATTGAAGATGAAGATGACTTGAAGACGAAGATGACTTGATGATGATCCAGATGATACAGAGAATAAGACTTGTGCTAATAAATTGTGTCAAGAGAATACCTTCCTAGTTAAGATGGAGTGTTGATGTATTTGTAACTTTGAAATGTATTCACTTGTATATCTTATGTATTGTACCCCGATGTTTATTCTGGGAAGTATCTATAATGTAATTGAGTCATGTCATGCCCTGATGTTCCAATCGAGAGATTCAATAATGTAAACAAGTCATGTAAAGTCATTGAGGTTAACCCTCCATTTTAAGTCGAGGTAATAGTCCCCACATTTGTGTCAAGGTTAACCCTCCTTGTTGATCGGAGGGCAAAGTCCCCACAGTTGTGGGGCACTACGGTTATTAGAATCTTCTAGAGATGTCGAATCTAGTAAGTAATTGTTAAGTGGGTCTGACATGTTAAAGTGGAAATTAAGTGAACGGAAGAATATAAATAGAGAGTGAGCCTCTCTATTTATCACACACACACTCACTCATTCGGGTGCATGAGTGAGAGAGAAGTAGTTCTCTCAAGTGAGAGAGAGAGAGAGAGAAGCTGTGGAGATAATCTTTATGTTTTTAGGTTTTACTATTGCTATTGGTGCTCATTCTATCTCTGAGGAAGTTGGGGGGTTTTCTCCTTTATGGTTTCCTCGAGGAAAATTCTTTGTGTCTCTTGTCTCTTGTGTTTATTGGTGTGCATGTTATTATCTCAGTTAAAGATCCTAAGATAATGCTAGCTTGAATGAGAAAAATATAACACTCAAGCCACATATTTAATAGAAATGGAACCCCAACAACAGGAAAATGAGGAAATTAACCAGGATGTTGCTACACAAGAACCAACATCCCTGGAAATTTCTGTGGAGACTCTCAGGCAGTAACAAGAAATCAATCCTGAAAGAGACATCATTCCCAATTTGGATTTAGGAGACGATGAACAAATGCAATCACAATCCTCGGGGGACACTGAAATCCTTGAAGAAAAGATCCATAATGCAAAAGATATGGAAGCAACTCTACAATCCCAACAACATGAAGACATAGAAGGGCAGGGCTCTATTACACAAGAACCAATGGCCTTGCATCCCCCTGTCGAAGCTGCAGCTGACAATCAAGCAGATAGGGAGATCAAAATCCAGGAGGAGGTTGTCACACAAGAACCAACACCTTCACACTCAGCTGCTGAGGTTGCTATAGGAGAACTCCAAAGAGAGGATGTTGTTACACAAGAACCAACATCCCCAAAACTTGTTTCAGAGGCACTTATGGTTGAAGTTGCTTCAGGAGAAATTCAAGGAAGGGATGATGTTACGCAAGAACCAACACCCCGAGAAGTGATTTCAGAAATATAGGATGTTCAAATTGGAACATAAAGTGATAAGGTACGGACTCAACTTCCTCAGAATTTTGTCAATTTGGATTCTGATAATGAAGAACATACTGAAGATGAAGAGATCCGGAAGCTGACAAAAGAACTCTCAATCCCAAGAATAGAAGTGAGGAAGTGGAGGAGTCGGGTGGAGAGATATCAAGAAGGAATGGTTTCCCTTACTAAACATAGGAAGACCATCAGGGAATTGAAGGAAAAGTGGGTAGAAGAACTCATGTCCCAGAAACTCCATGGGGAGGAGTTATAGAAGGAGCTGAAAAAGTTCAAATCCATGCAGGTGGAAAAAGATCAACTGTATACTCTTTCTCAGAAATTGTTGGGTACTAGAGTACCATCCTCCTCTTACCCTATGTTTTTATTTGAGTAGTTCATTTGGCTTAAATTGAGGGCTGTAAAATAAGGGAGATCATATGAAATAACGACCTCAGCTAAGTTCCTGGAAACATTTCTGGAAAGTGACTTTGAGGAGAAGAATTTACTATGTGAGCTTTATTTGCATGAGTTGGCTTTTCCTTTGGACCGCCATTCGAATCCTATCCATTTCTCAGGTGTTGTTTAGCTGATGGATTTTGCATCCTTTGTGAGAAATCATGTTCAGTGGGAAAGATCCTTCCAAAATTTCTCTCATAATGAGGCCCACTCTAACCTTTGGATTCGAAGCGAACCTCAGAATCCTCGTCTTCTACTTGCTCGTAATAAGAATGTACTTTTGTGTCCCATCCAAAATTAGCGGATAATGGAACTTCAAGAAAAGGTTATTTCTACTTGTACCAGCCAAATTTCCAAGCATCAACAATTGGCTTTGTAAGGTAGTCAGCACAGATGGCAGGTTTCCTCTTCAACCCTGAGAAATAGGGATCCCTACTGTTATAGGAATTTTGAACATGCACTTTCCAAGGTTGAGGGATATGTTAGATGCATGAAAGAATGTGGGGTTAATTGGCTTGGACTCAAATTCAAATTTCCTCTCATCTGCTAGCCAGCAAAACTGTATAGGGAATACTTCTCATTAACAAGGGCAGAAGAGCAGAAGTGTTGGAGATATTGGGTTGTCCATAAGGGATTCTTGGAAAAATAGGGAACTCCTGAATTCCCATACAGCTTTTCTTTCCTCCATGACAAAGTACATTTCCATATTTAGATTATGAATAATGGAGATTGCTGCATGGGGACATGCAAGAGGACAGTTGGGGGAAGATATTGGGCCCAGAAATGACCCCTTTTTTACCACCTTTTCCTACCTCTTTTTACCTCATCCTACTCTATTATGCACACCAAACATATGTTTTTCCTTCACTCAGTCCCTCAATTCATACAGGTATGGTTAATCATTGTCTTATTTTATAAATTCTTAGGATTGTTGTAATCAGGGCTTTATGTCTTAAATTATGCTAACATATGGTGGTTTTATAAAGATAATTCAAGATGTAAACGATATAGGTGTAGTGGGCTGAACATGTGAAGAGAGGAATGAAAATTCATTACTGAGATGATCACCATCCATTTCATCGTTTCCCAAAGAACGTGGTCCAAGGATACTATTCCATGCGAACTGTAAAAAGTTAGCTACAACAGGTTGCAATAAATTCGGAGGCAATAGTGCATCGTTGCTCAAAAATAGTTGCAATCCATGGAGTATCTTATCAATTGATCATGATCACTACTTATGGCTTAAATAACAGCCTTCCTATATTTTTTTCTTTCATCTTACCATGACTGTAACGACCTATCGTAGTTAGGGAAGCTTGAAGATCAAAGATCTTCATGGCTTCCCGATAATAGTGGGAATATGTTATGATTGTAATTGTATAAATACTGGGAACTATTTTGAGCCAAGGGTTGAAAAATTAATCAATTTATTGTATAAGCTATGACTGAGGTTGTGTGCTCATCCGCCATTTTTAATACAAGGAGTTTAACTCTTCAGATCTTGGCGTTCTAACGTGTGTTACTTCCAACATCTTTGTGCGAAGGCTGGGCCCAACTTCCCATAGGGATTTCTGAGTTAATTAGGTATTTTATTTGTTTTGTTCTGTGGTTGGATTTTGTGATAATTTCCTTTATTTACAGTAAGCTGAAATAGTCATCGATTGGCTGTGTATCATTTGAATAATCAGTGATTGCATCCTCTGTAAACTGCAGTGGTGTGGTGTGCCAGTCGACTGTATAGCTTAACTTTCTTTTATGCAACAGTGTGATAGCTATGACAGCCCTGTTCATCCCTAGTTATTTCAATCGCTATTTTCTTTATATCTTTGCAGTTTGTTTCTTCACATTTATAATTGTAGAATTTAATTCCTGTACATTGAATTTCTAGAATAAGCTAAATTCAGATAGTTGAGATGGATTTTTTAATGGTTTGGTAATTAAGGATTAAAATTTCTGAAAAAGTAATCTAGATGTCATTTCCTGAATTTTTTAATTCTAGATTAAGGATCGTAAGAAGGTGCTTGTGATTGCATTCTTAAGAAGGTAAATTAGATTAAGTAGATTATGGGATGAGTTCGGCTAAATAGGAAAGTAGGGTCATTCATTGACAGCATCAGCTACTTAGTGTTTAAAGTATATACAGTGCACATTATCCTTGAAATAAGAGACTTTCCTGCATTGACAATTTATATTGAACACTCCATATGTTGGATTTAATTAACTTGCATATATGGTGCTCAACAATTTGATTCTTTGAACATTACTAGGTCTCCCCTATTTATCTTTTTTCTCATTTTTTCCATCGGGGTCTTTGAGGGATTCAGACGTAATTCCCAAAAACTTCATATTCTTTTCCTTGATTATCACCTTTTCTAGCAGAGAAACTTGTTGGGAAGGGATCTAAGTGGGATTATTATCAGAGCAGACATCTTCAAGCCCATATAGATCAAGATTGTTAGTTTTTCAACATTTAAGCTAGCATTATGTTAAGATCTTTTCACTGAGAGAATAACAAGCACAGCAATCACATAAGCACATCACAAGAGACAAGAGACACAAAGATTTTAGGAGGGGAAACCATAAATGGAGAAAACCCCTCAACTTCCTCTAAGATAGTATCAACACAAGATGTGATCCCAAAACAGTAAGATGACCTCCCAACATAACAACAGCCTTCTGTCTTCTGTCAAGCCAAAGTATTTCCTTCTCCAAAGGTGCGCCACACTTGAGAGAGCAAGTGATGTAAGTCACAAGTGATCAATAGAGAGACACACACTCTCTATTTATATTAGTCCGTTCACTTAAGTTGCCATTTCACACGTAGGCTCAACCCTAATAATTACTACTCGATCCTACACCTTAATTAGTGTATAATAACTCAAGTTCCCCGAAACTGTGGGGACTTACCTAATGACTTGACATGACTTGATTACATTATTAATCCTCCCAATCGAAACATTAGGGCATAACCACATGAATCAAATACATAATAGAAACATCCCGGAATAAACATCGGGTAACAATACATAAGATACATAGAAGAATACATTCCGAAGTTACATATACATCAACACTCCCTCTTAACTAGGAAGGTATTCTTTCGACACAATTTTTCAGCACTGGTCTTCTTCTCTGCATCAACTGGATCATCTTCGTCTTTGAGTCATCTTCATCTTCAAGTCATCTTCATCTTCAATTCATATGGATTTGGATCATCTCTCGATCTGGATCAACACAAATGGCATCACTAGATCTAGATCATCACTCGATCTGGATCAACATCACTGGACTGGATCTGGATCAACATCAAATGGCATCACTGAATCTAGATCATCACTCGATTTGGATCAACATCACTGGACTGGATCTGGATCATCACTCGATCTGGATCACCACTGCTGGATCTGGATCATCACTCGATCTGGATCTCTCGGAGTCATCATAATTGGATCTGGATCATCTCTCGATATGGATCTCCTCTAGTCATCATCATGTGTATACTATCTCATCATAGGAAGTTCTACAGAGCCAGCCCTTTTTCATGCTGGTTGTAGGCCTACCCTCATGTAGGTCTTCGCCCAGCACTTATATCTGACCTGCTCTTCAGAAAGGCACGCCCAACACTTATATCTGACCTGCTCGTCAGAAGGGCCCAGCACTCACATTCACCAGCATGATAGGACACACCTACTATCATCTGTGAAATGGCTCAGAACTTATAATCACCAGCATGGTAGGACACACCTACTACCATCTATGAAATGGCTCTGCACTTATATCTGACCTACTCATTAGAAAGGCACAATCCCATCCAGGGGAACACATCCAACCACACTGATGGGAGACTCCTATCTAGACAGGAACACATCCTATCACAGTGATAAGAGATTTTCACACTTACATATGACCTCCTCGTCAGAAAGGCACAACCATCCAGGGGAACACATCCAACCACACTGATGGAAGACTCCTATCCAGATAGGAACACATCCTATCACAGTGATAAGAGATTTCCGCACTTACATCTGACCTCCTCGTCAGAAAGGCACAACCATCTAGGGGAACACATCCAACCACACTGATGGAAGACTCCTATCCAGACAGGAAAACATTCTATCACAGTGATAAGATATTTCAGCACTTATATCTGGTCCTACGAGAACACATCCCAGCAGTCACTCCAGAAAGGCTCTGCACTTACATCCATCCAGGGGAACACATCCAACCACACTGATGAAAAGGATTGCACTCACATCTGATCCTACGAGAACACATCCCAGCAGTCATATCAGAATGGCCCCCAGTCCTCGACTGAGCTACCTGGTAACTGACCAGGCGCCTCCACTCTCATAGAGAATGGCAATTGCCCTTACATCCGACATGCTCGTCGGAATGGCCAACACTCACATCTGACATGGAAGGAACTAAATCCTTTAGCCATGAACAGAATGGTTCAGCCCTTACATCTGATCAAGTGGGAACACATCCCTCTATCACATCAGAATGGCTATACAGTCCTGTACTGAATCATCTTGGTAACTGACCAGGTGCCTCCATTCCTAGAATGGAAATTGCCCTTACATCCGACCTACTCGTCGGAATGGCCAACACTCATATTTGACATGGAAGGAACCAATCCTCTCACCATGACAGAATGGCTATAGATCTCGGTACTCATATCAATCATGGAAGGAACCAATCCTCTCACCATGACGGAATGTCTTAGCCCTTACATCTGACCATGGAAGGAACCAATCCTCTCACCATGTCAGAATGGCTCTAGATCTCATCACTGTCTCTGGGAGGAAGCCTCGATCTGGAGAACACCAAGTCTCTCTCTGAAGTACTTGAACTTTAGTCTAGCCAATGGCTTCATCAATACATCAGCTATCTGTTCCTCCGTCGCAACATACAGGAGCTTCACTGCTCCTCTCTGCACCATATCCCTGATATAGTGATACTTGATCTCGATGTGCTTCGACTTGTCATGGAACACTGGATTCTCTGACAACTTCACACAACTCTGGTTGTCACAGTGTATACAAGTAGCATCCAACTGGAGATCAAATATATCAGACAGTAGCTTTCGCAACCATACTGCCTCACAACTAGCTGAACAAGCTGCGACATACTCTGCTTCAGCTGTGCTCTGTGCCACACAGGATTGCTTCCTGCTAAACCAAGAGATCACACCTGGTCCCATACTGAAGCAACATCCTGAAGTACTCTTCCTGTCGATGGCACTGCCTGCCCAATCTGAATCAACATAACCCTCCAGGTTAATCTTCTGATTCGCATCATACTTGAGCCCATAATCAATTGTACCCTTCAGGTACCTCAGAATATGCTTTACAGCAACCAAATGAACACTTCTCGGATCTGTCAAGTACTGGCTCAAGGTGTTCATAGCAAATCAAATATATGGTCTCGTGTTTGTCAGGTACATCAATGACCCAATCATCTGACGATACATCGTAGCATCAACCGTCTCTGAAGAAGCATCACTCAATAGCTTCAGGTTTGATGCCATAGGTGTAGCCATAGCCTTGCAGTCCATCATCCAAAATCTCTTCAGGATCTCTACTGCATACTTCCCTTGTCCAAGGAATATTCCATCTATACTCTGCCACACCTCCATACCTAGAACAATAGTGCATCGACACATAACAGGAGCATCACTGGTCTTCCACCTTCAACTTTGGAGCAAAGGTTGGAATCCAATTTACTCTCAGTAAAGCCTAGAGTCATCAGTAATCTGCTCATCCTGTTGTACCATGTCGAACCTCAAGATATTCTGTAGTCACTCCCTCTGAAGCGGAGCATCATACTCCCTTTGTATTCTGTGCTCTATGCACTGAAAACATTCTGTACCGGAGTGACAAGTAGCTTCCTATGTTACTAGTATTCTATGCATCCATCTAGTGTATAGAATTTCATCTTCAACCTTTTAGCCAAGGTTAAGATCTTCATCAATCTCATCATGTATTTGTTTCAAATCTTACTGGCTGCAAATGTCTCTTCGTAGTCTAGGCCTTCCTTTCGTGAGAAGCCTCATTCTATGAATCTTGCTTTGTATCCCACCATGTTTCCATCTACTGCATGATGGAACTATGAACTTCTCTTCAGGTCTCGATACTGTGCCCTGACATCATTCTTCTTGAATTGGTCTTCCCTTTATTCTTGGTGGATGGAAGGTTCTGCATCAATGATGTCACTGCACTCGTCATATTATTCTTTGTCTTTGAAATGTCGTCACTTGTTCTTTGGAACAAGTCTTCATTCTTCTTTGCTTGTAGGCGATTATGTATGCGATCTTTCCTACAAGTCAAATGCAATTGTATGGTTAGAAACATTTCATAAGGAATATTTATACTGGAAAACACTTATGCATAAATATATGATCATGCAACTACTTTAGCCAATACAACATTCATCCATATCTCATTGAAACTTTCTAGATGCCTTCCATCTCTACCAGGACAACATTGGGATTGTGCACTAATCCAATATGTCAGCAAAGAGGTTTCATTCTAGATAAGTAGCAATGGAGAATTTGTATAGCCCCATGAGCTACTTACCCATCACATGCATATTAGTAGTATTCTGTCATTAATGCAAACATCCTATCATGCATAATACAACAACTGAATATAAACAAATGCATAACAAAATAATATAATGAAATGACAATTGAATACTTATCTTTATTTGTTTCGAGGGTAGACTCCTTCTTGAGCCTTCAGCTTCATATTCTTATTCATTCATAATAGCATTGTTTCTTATCCAAAAGCTAAGGTGGATAAGAAGTTCTTCAAGAGTTGAGTTCTTCATATTCCTCATTGCTTGAGGGATCTTATTTGGATGAAAATAGCTTGATCTTCAGTTGCTCCCATCTTCTCTTCTCTTCTTATGATTCGAGCTTCTTCTTCTTCACGGAGTCTTCTGAAAGTAATTACTTCCTTCTGGAACAAATTCCTTGAATGAATGAATTCTATGATCCTGGGAGGCCATTCAAGGTGGCCATCAACACTTTTGCATTCTTCACTTTTTCTTTTAACGCTTCAAGTTGTTCTTTGATTTGAGAGACTCTTATGACTGCATGGTCTCTGCATTCTAGATCTTCACATTCTTCAACTGGATTCTTTAGGTCATATTCTGATTTTGTTCTTCCCTTCAAATAGCTTGAGATTCAAGAAGACCTTCAACAGATTTGCTTGCAATAGGTAGTGCTCTGTAATGCACATGTGCAAGCCTTCTATTTCAAAGCTCATTTGGCTCTACTGTGTCATGGATCAAGGCTTGTTCTGGATATCCCTTCAATTTATACAAGCCTCCTTCTTGTTCTCCAATCACTACTGCATCATCGATAGTATTTCCTTTTGGCCACATGATGATCTGACCATCTATGAATGCAACCTGCATTCCAGAGTCTAGCTTGTATGAAGATTCCTCACTACCTTTTATTGGATATTGGTAGTCATCTACAAGTTTCACCTTGTGAGGTGATTCATGTTCTGATAGTCTTACAAAGGATTCCTTGAATCCCATCATATGTTTGGAAGCCCCACTGTCTATAAGCCAATCATCACTTCCACAAGTAATGTTACCTATGAGAGCTGATATTAGAACATATTCATCCTTGCTTGAAGAATCTTCACTTTCATATCTGGATCTCTTTCTGGATGGTTCATCATCCTCTGCAGCATGAGCATGATGTCTTCTTTGGCCTCATCTCCCTCTGAAACTGGAACCTCCATACTCATGTAGGTGTCCAATCCATTTTCTTCAGAGAGATCATATACTTCCAGGTTTGGAAGTTGTCAACTTCCGCAAGATTTTAACTAAGCTGATGTGATATATCATATTGAAATGAGAACCTCAAATGGAAATAGAAAAGGATTAGATCTTACCGATTTGAGGTGTCCGTCCTTGTCCCGGAGTTCGTTGATCTAGGGTTTGTCATAGAAACCCTAATTTTCAAAACTTGGAATCTAATAGATCTGATTGGATGAATAGATAGATATCTTCAAATGGAGCTGTCCAATGTACTCCTTTTCTGAAAACAGTGGAGGGAAACTCCCGAAACAGGAAGCCCTAATTTTCTGATTTCTTCTGCAGAAATGCCTCTTACTGTTTCTGTGATATCTCCTAAATTAATGATCCTCTATGTCTGAAATTTATCACTAAGGTAACCTCAGATGTTCCTGATCCAACACCATAGGTTTCATCAGAATTGGTTTCACCATTTCGGATTTATTATCCTTTTCCCAAAGTGACCTGTTATAGAACTGTTCAGAACAACGAAGTTGAATGGCATGCCACGTGTCACTGGTTCATCTTCTGAGTCTGACCTTTAGACCACAGAAAGTAAAGTCCGTTCGATTTCTGGAACATCTTTAGGAATTCCATTTGGACCTCTGTAGCCCAAGATATTGCAGATCTCCCCAGGTGTCCTGTTTATGGATGATTTCTGGAAGAGGATGGAATGCTAACTTGGAGAGATCATATCTCCCAGAATATAGCGAATCAGAGGATGAAATTTGGACACCGTTTTAATCAGGATTTTATCTTCGGCTCCTGCAATTTTTAGCTTCTGAGACTTCGCCAATATCAGAATATAGTGACTGTACCAAAACTTAGCAGTTTTAGTATTTAGGGTTTCTCCTAGCTAGGGGTCAAACTAGGGTTTGACTTTCCCGGAGATTTACCCAACCAAATTTCTTGATCCAGGTCTCAAAATTTTGGTTTTGATGAGGAGAACAATCCTATTCTGGTATCACCCAAAAATTCCTCTTCTATAGAAAGCCCTAATTTCCACATCGAAACTGAAAATGATTGAAATTGAATTCCGCATCGACAGAAAGATGCACCCTTCAATGGAGAGTCATCCTAGCATAATTTTGCTGAAAATATGTGGAGGAAGATCCAAAAAATAGGAAGCCCTAGTTTTTGTAGCTGCACAATGTCTTCTTCTCAGGTTAGCTCTGATATCATGTTACTTTTTCAACATTTAAGCTAGCATTATGTTAAGATCTTTTCACTGAGAGAATAAGAAGCACAACAATCACATAAGCACATCACAAGAGACAAGAGACACAAAGATTTTAGGAGGGGAAACCATAAATGGAGAAAACCCCTCAACTTCCTCTAAGATAGTATCACCACAAGATGTGATCCCAAAATAGTAAGATGACCTCCCAACACAACATCATCCTTCTGTCTTCTGTCAAGCCAAAGTATTTCCTTCTCCAAAGGTGCGCCACACTTGAGAGAGCAAGTGATGTAAGTCACAAGTGATAAATAGAGAGACACACACTCTCTATTTATATTAGTCCGTTCACTTAAGTTTCCATTTCACACGTAGGCTCAACCCTAATAATTACTACTCGAGCCTACACCTTAATTAGTGTATAATAACTCAAGTGCCCCGAAACTGTGGGGACTTACCTAATGACTTGACATGACTTGATTACATTATTAATCCTCCCGATCAGAACATCGGGGCATAACCACATGACTCAAATACATAATAGAAACATCCCGGAATAAACATCGGGTAACAATACATAAGATACATAGAAGAATACATTCCGAAGTTACATATACATCAACAAAGATCTCCCATCTCCATATCTTTGCTCTCTATTTTTGTTGCCATCATAACGTTCTTGATTATCTCCTAGTGCTTTTCTTGGGTCGTGTCCTGTTTACTCAGATCTGGACCTAGATCCTTTTGATCTTTATTCTGGTCATTTTGCTGGGCATATTTATTACTTTCCTTTTCATTTTGGAGGATCTCAAAACTGTTTTGAGTTTGCACTCTTTTATTAATCTCAGGTCCTGTTGGATTTTTGGTTGGTCTTTTCTTGGTATAGATTTTGGTAAATCCTTCAGCATATTGATTTTCTTGGTCCTTCTTTCCTCATAGTCTTTTATTTTGTGGGCAATCCTGAAATAAGTGGCCATGGTCATGACATCTTCTGCATCTGAACGAAATCTGTTCATAGTCTATAGCTTGGAACTAGTCCTCGTCCTGCCATGTCAACTCTATCCTATCTAGGATATCTTTATAAATGTCAAGGTAAATACATATTCGGGCATATGAAGTATATTTCCCTTTCCTAGTTTTCTCTGATACTTTGACAAAGTTCCCCAAGGTGTTCCCAATATTCATTAGTATTTCTTCCTTCCAGCACTCCATTGGAAGTGAATACATTTTGATCCATACTGGGGTGATTGTGAGGTTTTATTTATCAGGGTTAAATCGTTCTTTCCATGGCCTTAAGAATAGGCCTACAGAGCTATAGAAATAGGGATCATTCTCAAAAAAATTGTTTCTATCCTCTTAATTGAAAAATATTATCATAAAGAAACCTTTAGCCCCCAGCTGGAGATCATAATTCCCTTGTGGTTTCCAAGTGGTGTTAATCCACCACACTAGAGTCTTCTCTATGGGCCAGATCCCAACAAACTTGCGTATGAGGGAACAGTCTTTCATATATTGTATGTATTCCCTTGCCCTTTCTAAACTGATTTGAATTTTTGGCACAGTTTTGGATTTTGGGACACATTGTCTTGATCTCCTTGTCTCCATTTTTCATTGTATCCTTTTTCTTGGACCCACTTGTTCCTTCCCCATCTTTTCTTTGATCAGAGATGCTTGCTTGTCATTTTACTTTCTTGATTTCCATGTCCAAGTTCAAAATGGTGGCCTCTTTCCCACCCTCCGAATGTTTAGTCATCCCGAGGCCCTTCCCCCTGAGAGGACGAACGTGACACAGCCTGGGAAGAGCTTGCCGACCTTCGAAACCCTGCAACTACTAATTTTTTTTCACTCCTTCCACCTCGCTTTTATCTTAGAGCTAATCCAAATTGACACATTAAGTTGTTAACAATATTTGTATATATTACCTAGTAATATCCATACCATCTGTTAGCTAGATGCACCGTCTAATTATCCAAAACCTGTTAGGTATATATGCTACCTTCAAAATTTTGGTTTGTTTGTTGATATAGATAGTTGCCATGTATTATTATTTGTCTATTACTATAGATAGATTCCAGGTATCCTCTAGATCCTTCATCGACATTTTCAATATTATAAAAAACACACATGTTAAAGAAGTATACTCCTCTAGCCATAGATGGTGATTTAAACCTCGACTTTTTATTATTTGGATGACCACTTGGCCTATTTTTGCGATACATTTGGAACAATATTGGATTCTTAGTGTTGGACTATAGGGCAGACCCGGGGTTTATAATTTAACTTCGCACCAACAAAAAGACCCACAGTGTTGGCCCTTTCGGCAACAACCTGCGAACATGTTGCAGTCTCACCCGAAACAGCTATGGGGTGCCGCAGAAGAGGGATATTACTATACCTTTAGCCTTAACAACAAATATTCATACAAAATAGAGCTTCGACATTCACTTATATAGCTTCGCAGTTAGATAAACAAACAGTTTCTTTCCTAACCCTTAACTAGGAATTCACATCGAGGTTAATATTTAGCAGTTATCTTACTTACCATTTATCTACTTATCAATGCACGAAAAGAAAACCGAAACCATATAAAAGCACAACCACAACACAAGATATAACGTGGTTCACCCCCAGGGTAGGGGCTACGTCCACAAAACTGCGCTTTTATTCAACTTTTCACAAAACAACAGTTCTGATCTACACACTCAGCTACAAATCCTTTCCTTCAAGTCTAGCTGTGCACTTAGTTGCAGTTCCTTTCTTACAACTCTAAGTTGCGTACTTAGCTACAGTTCCTTTCTTACAACTCTAAGCTGCGCACTTAGCTGCAGTTTCTTATTACAAAAACCCTCTGCGCACACAGCTGCAGAGGTCGTCCACGCACACAGCTGGGACTTGACCTTAAAAACCAAAATAGATCTTAACTTCGCATCACATGATCCTCATGTCATTAGATACCCTTGACATCTTTACATGAGTGTCTATTTATATAAGTGCACTATTACAAAATCATTGGCTTACACCCGAAAATTATGGACAATTACAAAAAGAGGGCTTTGACTCAACCTCGACACCCCTAAGACTATTTTGACGCGCACCTCCGCTTACAAGCTTCCACAAAAACCGTGGAGTTACCAAAATTAATGATCGTTAAGGTGCGCGCCCCAACACTTAGACCCATGAAGGAATTAAACTCAAACCTTGACCTCATATAACCAATAACATTCTCAATTATTAGCACCTAGTGTGACATATTTAGCACTTGGTTCTTCATTTTATACTTTGATGTTCTCAATTCTTGGCACTTAATTCGAACAGATGGGATTGAACCACTTGTAGTTTGAACGGATGGGATTGACCCACTTACGGTAATACGATACCATAAAATGGAATTATCTCAACATGAATATGCTTTCAGTGTACTTGTGTAGAGTAGTGATGAAGACACTTGGGCATATTTGTGTTTGATATTGAAACTTGGCAATAATGAACTACAACTTGGATATTGGGTTAGATAACAAAACCCAATCATTTTGGGAATTAAGTTAGAAAAAATTGCATGTGCTAATAGATTACATGATGGAAAATCCTATAGCTCAATGGCCTTAACTATTTCCAACACCATACCCTCATACGTGATAGAATCCAACGGAAACACTACAATACTTCCAACCCTAAATCCTCAACACTTTTATTATGTTGAACTCTTAATGCGATATGAAATTATGTTTTCACCATATGAAATTCAATCAGATTGGAACCACTCTAAAATATCCCTGTGGCATCATTCCTTGAGATTCAAAAGACACATTATAGTCCCGTATGAAACACTATAGGCACCAATCCACCCCTCTACCCAGAGGCACATTAGCCAAATATTTTACTATTGCAGGAAAACATGGGTGAGGGAACCCACGTTAGTGAATATTTGGATTAGTTAAAATCATTGGATTAGTTTAAAATCAGGTATGGGGAGTGCATCAAATAACAAAGCTGAATTTTAATATATTTTAGCTCCTAAACTAATTTTAGCCTTGGTAGACTCAAATGGTGTGCGGGGGATTCAAGTCATGGGGAACTCTCTATTAATTAGAGTAGATAAAGGGGAAGAGAACCATTGAGAACATGTCTTAGGACCATTTTTAATGGTATTGTGCTCATTAGAAACTCCATTATTGATGTTTCCTTCACGCATCCCTAAAGGGAGAGGAATGGGATTGCAAATGGATTTTCCAAAAAAGTCTCCTTTATGTATCTGAGAGCTGGCACACAAAAGAAAACATAAATGGAACTTTAGTTGAGAATGATTCCAATCCTTTACATAAGGGGAATATTGTTTTGGTCAATGACATGAGTATATGTATGTATCTTTTTTTATAGATGGGTTCCAGGTTAGAATGCAATAGGATGAAAATTATGGCTTTCCTTGTTATTGATATTTGTCTTTTGACTAGGACAGTACTATATGTTCTTATCTAAAAATTGGATGTCATGATGGACTATTACTTTGTCAACTATGCAGGATAATATTACAGGTTTCCCATTGCTTTGTGAATATAACAAATAAGACTGTGTATCAACTAGCATGATTACTTTAGTGTTTCATTAGGACTGGTTATATACTGAGAGTTATGTAATAATTTTTTTGACATGTTTATAGACCGGGAAATGTTCTTAGTGTATATATTTGACAGGGACAATATTGTATGTTTTTATCTGAAAATTGAATGGAGTGATACTCTGTCACTTAGCATGGTTTTCCTGTAGCGTTTTTATAATGGTTGTATATGACTTTATGGTGTATATGTATGGATTTACAGTGGACTAACAAAGGAAATCTAAAAGATATATATGGACCGTTTGATAAAAAATTGTTTGATAGGTTTATGGGACTCAGTAGTGTCATTGTTGGAATAGAGTTTGAAGTGAACAATTTCAGCTCTCATCTGAAAACTGATCTTCTTTTACTCACTTTGATAGTCTCTTTATGGGATTAAAGATGACTGTAACATGAATATTGTGTATTTATCCTCTCATATGGAGAGGTTTCATGTAGCCTTTCATTTGGAATGGTTATATACTGAACAAATTATCTGTTAGGGTTGTGTTTTACGACTTCATGTGTATTGTCTCTGTATGACTATACCATGGATTTTGATAGTTTATCTATAGGATGGAGTATGTCACTCTTTTCAATATTCTCCATACAAGGACTGAAAATTCATTTTGTGAAATATGATATGAAATATGGACTTTTGTATATTGATTGGGAAGTGTCATCTTGAGATTATAATGAAGTATGAGCATACCTTTTGATGTAAGTTGAATGTAACAAGAGATTTTAGTGTCTTATGTACATCAGTTTTTCTTCTAAGATGTAAAGTCCTACCTCATATGGTTTGGTTGTATGGATATACAACCATTGAAACATGCATTTTTTTCAAATCAAATAAAGATGCGGTTTGGCTTACGATCGTCCAGAACTTTATGGTTGCATGATATTTAATGAACCTTATGGTTGCGAGCAAGATTTCAACATAGTCATGGAAGAAGGCTGACCTGGGATTATAGTTTAATGCAACTGCAAGAGGAATATATTTGTCCTTGAGCATGTAATATCCTAATTTTAATTGTATTCAGAGAAATATTCATGATCTGCGCCGACAAAAATCCTTTTCTTGTTTGTTCTGTTCCTCTGTTCTAAGTGCTTGTGCGGTCTACTAAAGGGTCAAATATCCATTTAAATATTACAATTTAAATATCTGGTGCTACATCCATTTAAATTTTAAATCCATGGCCAGACATCCAGATGAACAACATGTGTATGTAATACGCAAAAGGGAGACATTCTAATGGAGACAGAGACAGGTTAACGACGTATGGATAAAGAAGTCCATAAAAAACGCTATCATCGGGAGTTTGTGATTTCATGAATGTATCACATGATGAATGAAGGGATATCCAACAAATAGTATGCACGTATGTCATATTCCCCTAGGGTGCATATTGCTTGCAGTGGATGGATTGGTGACTGCAGTGTGTTAGATGAGACTGCAGTTTCTCATTCCGATATTAGAGGACGGTGCTGGAGGGATGGTCGGCGATGCTCGGGCGATTTCGTCGTCTGGAAAAAATCATCGCACATCTAGACAACTCCATTAATAAGTTCTCTGCAAAAGTATTTTAATGCTTCCTTTTGTGAATTTTGATCATTGCCTTTGTTGTTAAACATATGTATTTGTGCTTAAATGACTTACTTTCCTAAGAGTTCCTATTTTTTCTTAGAATCTTTGATTATATGCCTGGAGTGTTTTTCATTAAATACTTCTTTCAGGTTCCTCTATGTTTTCTCTGATTTATTTGTTCTCTTAATCAATTGCTTCCATTACTTGTTCAAGTAATGACTTTATGTTCAAAATCTAAGATTGTATTCTCTCTAGTGCGTCCGTTAGATAAATCTTCTTTGAAGTTTCCCAATACTTGCTTTGATGGCCTTGTTGTGTCAGTCAAGTGTTCAGTGGTCTTGTCATGCAAAATTTACTTTTATATTTTCTTGTAAAAAATGGAGTTGTTGTTCAATAGATTTGAGAAAGCGTTTGTACAACTATATCTAGTCATGAGTAGATACTTGCTATAATATTGTCTCTTGTTAAAATTCTTAGGGTTTAAGAAAACTTTTCTGCTGGAAGCTCTCTGTTTCCTTTAAAAAAAAGTGTCATTCGAAAAAAATATTTGTTGCTAGTGTTGATAACTTAGGGAAAGGAGATACTTGTTACAATAGTGTCTCTTGCTGAAATTATTAGGGTTTTAGAAACATTTGTTGTTGGAAGATCTTAGTTGTCTACAAAAAGTATCATTTGAAAAAATATTTGTTCAATGAGCACAAAAAAAGTGTTAATTTTTATCATAAGTAAGTGGGAAAGTGCTTTTTTAGAGATATACCTATGGAAAGAGGATGGATACCCAATTAGTGGGATATGGGTTGGAATGTGGAAGAAGAGATCGATTTTTAAGGGAAAATGAAAGAAAACCTTGGGAATCATGTCCATCACCAATGAAACCTAGTGGTGGAGATATGAACAAATCTGCAGAACATCGCTTCTCAGTAGGAAGAAAAATCTAGACAGGTTGAACATACCAAGGGAAAGTTTCCGAAACAAGTATAAGCAATCACAAACACATATATTTCTTTCCTTTGAACTTTCTGAACTGAGCATAAACAATTATATATATAAGTTTTATTTCAAGAATGCAGGTTTTCACCAAAAGTTTCATACAAAGAAAATTTATTTTGTCAGAAGTTTCATCTTTTGTTTTTTTATAATTTTGACCTAGAAACAATGTAAGTTATAAAATATCTCTTGCCTACTTGTCAAAAGTTTATCCAGAATTTTGGAAAAATCATAGAAGTGTGGGAATATAATAAACCCACTTCATAACTTGGCATAAAATAGTTAATTAATTTTGCTTGCCCACTAGCCTATATAGTTGGCATCCACTTGCACCACATGGTCAAAACTTGCCATATATACCCCGGGAGTTCTTTAATCCTTATTTTGGGTTGATCCTTTCTACTTTATTAACTACCAGAATTAGTAATTGTGGTTTTCTATAGATTATGTCTTTTACTGTTTTATTCCAGCTTTTCTATGGATAAGGCAAAGCTAGTCATGTATGAAACTATTATCTTTTGTTTCCAACCCATCCTCCATTATTTTCTCTCCATATTCCAGTATTAGTATGTGTTTTTCCATCACTCTTAACAACTCACTCATGCTTTTTCTAATTCATGAGGTCCGTGAATGATTTGGGAAGTGCTTTAGGCACCTATGGGAGTTTATCATATTTGGTAAGTCTGATTTATCAGCTAACAATGATTTGTCTTCCATCAAATCAATTCTCCTTTATAAGGATGTATTAGCAATGTCATAATATCAATTATAATTTGCTAATCATTCATTAATGTTTGTTCAATAATTCTGTCTTCTCTCCTTATGCTAATTCTATGTAATTCCCAATGAGGCTAATTGTGTGCTTAGATTCTTAGTTTGTTTATAGAATTCTTGCTACCATTAAGGATTTCGAATTCTAACATGGTATTATAGGTTTGGGAGATCATCAATTAATTATCCTTTTTAGATCTGTAGTTTTATTTACATGTGCAACAACTTCAATATGGATTTGAAAGTTCCTCTACTATTTCCTTTCAACTATGTTGATTGAAGGCAAAATATGAGCGCATATTTGAAGAGGCAATGTATTTTTGATGTCTCCATTGGTGATTTGATCGAATTAGGTTCTTATGAAAATTCATTTACTCAAATTAAAAATATTTAAGATAAAGGTCGGTTCTTTTTAAAGTCGTTCTCACTCAAGACAATTAATTTCAATAACTCTTAGCACTATTGAGAGCCCAAGCTCAATGCTAACAACTCAGAGTTACAATTAGTGCAATTCCATATCCTCTCTCTCAACACTAATGCTAGGATGTACTTGTATAATACACTTAGGGATACAATGACTAAGGATCCGATGCTCCAAATCTTATGCTCAACATCAATTTGGAATGTTCGAGGGCTTTAACACTTTCAGTTCTTATAATTCATCTGCTCCAAATCTTATGCTCAACAAAAAATCTCATAACTCATGTTCTCTATAGCTTAGGCTCAACACAAAGACTCATAACTCATGTGTTCTAGAGCTTACGCTCAACTCAAAATCTCATCACTTATGTGCTTCACGGACCATACCCAACACATTATAGAAATCAATAATGCATTCTTTCTTCTGCACAATTCATCACAATAATCATTTAGTATCTGTATATGCATAATCACATAATAATAAATCTAGTACATCCTATGAGGACAATAGTCCTTGTGCATCAGGGTCCACGTCCACATATATACAAGATAATAAAACAAATGCATTGGCTTACGCCTAATATATCTAACAATTAGACTTTGGTATCCTACCTCTGCCAATCACTCTTAGTTTTTGTTGAAAAGATGGTACAAGTCTCAACAATATGTTTTACTTACATTTACATAATATCTTAGTTTGACCCTTTTTTTGTTTTTGTTTTTTCTACTATTCTTAAAATTCATTTGTTGTGCATATTACCAAGAGAATCCAAGTGAATATTATTTCATTGGAATATACGGTAGTGAAGATGACTGGTAATCAAACTAATTCCACGAACATTTGTTATAAATCCATTGTGGAATGCGAAACTGTGACGTTAATCAAATTGATGAAAATCACATCACTTAAAAGATGATTAATAAATAGTAACCACGATCAGAGATCCTCGGCTTCCACCGTGTACAGAAGCATTTACACGACACCATGGATTCCCATAATTAATTGTTAACTCAGCTAAATCGTAAAGGGATTGCTTTAGTTGTTGCTATGTTTCTATCTCATTAAGAAAATAAACTACCCTGACAATTCAACTGTCACGAGTTTGAATGCTATAGGTATGCAGTGGAATCTCACCAGATCGCATTAACTTATGGCTTATCATTAATTATATTCACTGCTACATCACCTCAGAAGAAGTAATCATACCCCATGTTATGTCCATGGTTGTTTCTCATTTTTATCCTAGGGTTTTATATTTTTTATATTTTTTAAGGTTCTTATTTGAGTTCATAAACCTAGTTTTACCTTATTCTTTTCCTTGTACCCTTGTGTGTCATGATTTTTACTATGGTTTTCTCTTTGAAAGCTCAAATCATTTATCTTTTAAATTTATGGGTTTGTATTAAAGCAAGGGATTTTATGAAAATTAAGCATAAACTTTGTTCAGGAAAATATTGCAGCACTGCCAGTTGGTTTGATTCATGATATTGATTTAAAGCTTCTGTTTACATAATGATGGAGTGGAAGTACATGGATAGATTGAACACATGGAGAATATTGTACACATGGAAAGGATGTTACTATGATTTAATGCATTATGATTATTCTTTGAAGGAATATCTAAATAATGTATGAACCTGTTGATCGTGGCACACTCTGTTCTTTCACAGGTGTTTTGTATGAGTGCAAGGAATTTGACATTATTAAACATGATGGAAATACGGTACCAATGTTGATATTGACATGTTAATATTATATTAAACCTGTTTAATGTTGCTTTATCGAATTACACTAGGTCTACATGGTTTGTATTATGTGAAATTTGCAGAATGCCGAAGGTAGAAATGGATGAAAATGAAGATACTATGGTGAAAATGAGGCTAGGAGGTTTAATCTATAGACTTGAACCTGATAATACACTGTGGATAATGCAATTTACGAGATCATCTTAGTTAATGAGAAACACTAGTTGGTTTCCCTTTTGTGAAAAATTACAGGGTTATAATATACAGGTGACTCAGGATTTCATTAAAAATTACAGAAATGGAGTGGTTGAGTTCAAGAATTTGAGGGTTACAGTGGATGAAGAATCTATTGCAGAAGCAATAGGGGTTCCAGCGCAAGGAGATAAGTGGTTCAAGCATCAAGATTTTTAGGGAAATTATGGTGAATTCTTGTTTCCAGGGTTTGAGAAGCTGGAATGGAAAAGTGGTATTCATGTAAGTAAAATCAAACCCAATTGGGAAATGGTTCAGAATTACATAACCTGTGAAGGTCGCTATGATGGAATTCTCAAGTGTCATTTGAGATTGTCAATGCATCTTAATGGGAGTTTAAAACTTAATCTTCCATTTTATTTGTTAAAAAGTTTGCAAAAGATGGTCACATGGGTTCAAACCCATCCAGAACACACTGCTCGTTCTATATATCACCAGGGTTTGATCAAGTTGCTGTTGATTTCACAATTGAGTAAAGAAGGATGGAGTTGGGAGAGTTTTTTGTCTGAATTAGGGTTTGAAGAGAAGGTCAAATAAAAAGGAAAAAAGGAAGCAAAGGATTTGAATCAGCAAATGGAAAAGCATGAAGAACAGACTAAACATATTGCAGAAGAAGGAAAAGATTTCATAGAAGAGCCAAAGCAAATGAATAATTTGTTTCCATAAACTTCAGCTATAGATGAAACAACAAGTAAGCAGTTAAAATAAGATCATAAAAAACCTAATACGTTAAGCATGATTATAAAAAATATAAATTCAAAGAAAGAAGCATGAATTCAGGTTTTAAAGCCAGAAGGAATTAGTTTAAAGCCCAGAACTAGGCTAAGGAGCAGGATGGAGGCAGAAATGGAACTAATACATAATTCTAGGGGAAGAAATAAAGATTGTGGAAAGCTTGTGATTGTAAATGATTCCTTCAGTGAGGAAAATATACATGTATCCAAGTAGCTGTACTGTCTAGAAAATGAAAACTTCATTGATCTTCAGGGTATTTCAGGATGTATACCTGAAATGTTTTGCACGAGTAAAAAAGTATATTCTGAAAATTGTTCAGTCTAGAAATCTATATAGGAAGATGAAGTTATTATGGGTGAAAAGGAGGCTGAGATAGTTCTAGAGTTAAATCAGATTAAAAAGTATTTACAGAGATATAAGGAACATACCAAGTTTTTTCAAAATATCAATGAAAAACTGATGACTGCAAATAAAAGGCTACAGGAACACTTGGAGGAAAAAGAAACTGATTATCAAAAGCTGATTTTAATATCCAAAGATATCTTGAAGGAGAAGAGAGCTATCCAGAATCAATATGAGCACATGAATTCCCAGAGAAAAGAAGCATAGAATCAAATGGAGAGTAAGGATGCTGAATATGCCAGGTTGCAAAAGAGATCCCAAGTTTTAAGTGATCTGACTGTTTTAGCGGAAGCTTCTAAGAGTCTTTAGATGACAAAGACTTAGGATGATAGTTAGTTTTGAAAGTAATTAGAATTTGACAAATGTCCATTATTATTCTATTTTTATTACACCTATATTAAGTCCAATTTTGAAGATCTGAGACTTTTCTATTTTTGAAGAGTTCGATCCATGAAAATAGGATCTGATGATTGTTTAAAAAACTCAAAAGTTTTGTATATAATAGCTAGTAGTTAGATGTGGTAGGGGGTTGGAATCATAGATGGGAATCCAGTTTTGAATATGAACTGTAAGACATAAATACTCTTTTCATCCTTAATACAGAACTTACTTTGATATGATTATGATCATGAGCTTGTTTTGTTTTCCTTTATGAATTGTATTTTTATTATGATTTTATCATGTGTATGGTCATCTTAAAATCCATTGCAAGATTCCTATGATAAAGTGTAGTTACCATTAAATACATAGTGATACAACCAAGTTCATTTCATAAATTCATGCTCGTAATCCCTTCTGTTATTGAATTTTGTATATTAATTTATGTCATGCAGTTATGTGATGGTTATTTGATTTCCCAGTACCTTTGATTACATACTAGCTCTGTTTTAATTTGATTTCATTATATTGAATTATCTTTAAGATTTCTCTGAGCTTGAAACCCAATAGTCTAGGTTCAACTTTAGGGATAACAACCCCGGTTGTTACTAAGAAAACACATTTTGTTTATATCTCAACGAGATTGTAGCCGAGGATACAATATTTTTAATAAGAAATTATGAATTTGTTGGACATATTAAGATCTGTCATGATTGGGAGATCTCAAAGATAGAATAATATATATATATATATATATATATATTGTGGTTATATTGATACTTTCAATATATTTTTTGGGTTTCAATATCTTAACTTTTGTTTTGACTGTGCACGTTCAAAATTAAAAACAAGACCGTTATCGTATCCTTGAAGGAAAACCAATTCATGATAGGTCAAGAAAATAAAATATCTAACAATTGTATGTTCACTAAGAATTCTAAGGTTGAGTAAAAGAAGACACAAATATATTAAGAAAATACTTGGTTGCAGATATGGTTGTGTAACTGTCAAATTTGCGCTATCCTGGAAGGATGAATAAGGAGGAGTTCTTTGACTTTCTTATTATTTATCATGGTGTTTGGCCTTGGTTTTGGGGGTGTGGGGATGTAACAATTCTGGTGGAAATTACTTCATGTGAATCTACAACAATAGGACATGTATTCTATAATTCAGTTCTACTGTCCCTTGAATCTAGTATTCCATTTATTTGATATTGATTTGTAAATCGATCATCGTATACATATTCTAATCAAATCGACTGAGGTGTAAATATTAAAACCTAGCACTATATTTATCTTTATGCTTGAGAAACAATATAGACATACTTCTAAAATGAAACAATAGAGTTGTGAAGTAATATACAACAATCTCTTTTAACTCATAACAACACACCTATAAAGGAACACAAAAATACTTTTGATAATCCATTTCTAAACCCTTAGTGAAGAGAAGCAAACAATAATCCCCTAAGTCCAAGCATTTGAACCATGCTCTTATACCATATGTCACATCCCTCACAAGGATGCCACTAACAACCCTAATATACATGCATTCTATAACAACCAGATCTAAAATTTAAGTTAAGAACAATTTTTTTTTAACATCAATTACAAAATAGGTCGGGATATACTTACATTGACTAATATTAAATAGATCCACATACATCCATAATAATTTCAAATAAGTTTAAAATACTTGTTCATCACTATTAGTTGACAATTGAGGATGAAGTTGAAGGTTGATCTGTTTTTGAACTCCATACAGTTGTAGTTATCTAGTTTCCCCACTACCATACCCCTATGGATGGTCTCCTTTCCATGGACCCCGATATTGACGGGGTTAACAATACTTAGATAGAAAAGAAAGTACAACTCCAGGGAGTTTTTGGGAGGCTCCCAACCTCTCTCATGTTGTAGTGAACCACACCTTCAACCACATTTTCCTACTACAAATATATATTAACTACCTTATTGTGTCTTCGACAATTTCATAACAAAATCCATGTTAATATATTCCCATGGGATGGTCCACACAGGTAAAGGTGCATAAAGTCCCATGTTCTGACTTCTTCCTTTCACATGCTAGCATATTCTACACTATTGGATCCATTTCTTTACATATGTCATCATTCCTTTCTAATAATACTTCTCCTCAACTAATTCCTTTGGTCTTATATATGCCAAAGTGTCCTCCCAATACTTCATTGTGTAATTACGTGATCAAGTTCTCCCTTATAATTCCTCTATGGATGTGTAATTGATGTCCCTTAAACATGTCTCCTTCTAGGATAAAGTAATTTAAGTATGGAGTTATGTCAACACTCCATGGATCCTCTGATTCCTTCCATTCCTCAACAAAGTCCTTGTCGAATTCATAACAGATATTGATTAACTCTAACCCTATCAATTGAACAATTATTGTCCCTAATAATGTGATTCTTTGACTCAATGCATTGGGATTTTTTAATTTTTTTTTGTATTCGCTCACTTTTTCTTCAACAAAAAGGTAAAAATATGCAAAAAAAAATTACCCATTTCATATGTATCTCATTCAACTTTGTCTGAGTATTCAAATACCTCATATCTTGGTGGTCACTGAACAAAAAAATTTATTTGGGAAACAAATAGTGCATCCACTTCTTTAATGAATGTACAATGGAATAAAAATTGTTGTCATAGACCAAGTATTTTTACTTGGTGGCATCCAACTTCTCACTAAAGAATGCAATTGGTTTCCCCCGTCAATCAACACAGCTCCAATTTCTAACCCACTTGGGTAGCAATTGACTTCAAATACATTATTGAAATATGGGAGAGATAAGACTAGCTTCTCCATCACCTTCTTCTTTAGCTTCTCAAAATATCATCGGGTATCCTTCATCCATTTGAAATATCCTTTTTTCATGCACATCATGAACGATGCACATATCTGACTAAAACCCTTAATGAACTTCTGGTAAAAACTAGCAAGTCCATCAAAACTTCTTACATCGATGGTGATCATTTGCTAAGGACACTCTAAGATTACATTCACCTTTTCTATGTCCATCTTCAAACCTTGGCTTGATATTATAAAAAATAAGTACACAACCTCCTTCTACATGAAGGAACACTTCTGGACATTACCATTATCTTTTCTTTTCTAGGGTTTTGTCTTGTTGAAAACCAAGATGTCATTAAGATACACCATGACAAAATTTCCAAGAAATGGATTCAACACATTGTTCATTACATGAATACACCACAACAAACTTTCCAATAAATGGATTCAACACTTTGTTCATTACCCTCATGAATGTACTTGGTGCATTGGTCATCCCAAACAACATAACTAGGCACTCATTCAACCCTTCCTTCATGCTTGAAACCTAATCCTCAATTTATGGTTCCATAGAGTTGTAAATAATGTAAATAACTATGAATATGAATAGCCACGTAGGAAGATGAAAAGGTTGGTTGGAGGATGAAGAGAAACCACCATATGCAATGTATAAATAAAGTATTTTTAAAATAAATAAAATGAATTTGATAATTATTTAATCCTATAGTGGTATCAGAGCACCACTTTCCATAACTGCTGGTTGTATTTCAGTTCTAATAGCTTGTATTCTTTCGAGACCAATGGCCCATTAATGTGTTTACCCATTTCTCATCCCATTCTACCTGGAGTTGAACGCTTTTCCTTGCTTCAATCCTTCATTTTTCTATATGCTTTCAGAATTAATTATGTTGCTTACCCACCTGCCAATTATAAGTATCCCATAAGCATTATTCTTGTATATGGTCCAACCTGGGTTGAGGAATGTTTGAACATTTTGTTGAGTCAATTCATTACCATGTTGTGCATGCTTTCATAATTAATTATGTTGCTTACCAACTGTTGAGGCTTGGAAAATCCCAGGTAACAATAGTAGGAATTCTCCCCAATAAGCATTCCCAATTAACTCATTATTGTTTGGTATGGGGAATCCATCCGGTTTGCGGTCCGGATACCATAGGTCAAGTAATGGTTAACACTTGTTTTATCGGTTGTGGCTTGACCCACCATTTTAAGTGTATTTTTTATTTTTATGTTTATGTATGATATGCAAGTGCCTAATTAAGTGCAATCGATAGAGATAACGAAGAGTTCACAATGTCACTACTACATTTCGATCCAAAATCCGACGGAAAAATCCGACGGCGCGTGGATTTTTTCTTTTAACTATACCAAAAATCAGAAAGATAAATTTTTTTTTGAAATTTTGGTCATAAGCATCCCTTAAGCGACGGATAGGCTCATAAGCGTCGCTTAAGCGACGGTGCATAAATTGGTCCATCATTTAAAAATATACACTTAAATGGTCAATTATTTAAAATGGAAAGCGCTGTCGCATATCTGAAGCGTTGGTTCATTTTCCTACACACACTCATATAAATAGATGTACGCCTAGGTTCATTATCTCACACACTGAGTCTCGCACTTATCTCTTGGACAAGAAGTGTGGAATTCCTTAGGGTTTTTTTTTGGCCTTGTGCTTTTGTGGAGATCTTCCCACTTGGTCTTGGATTTTGGAGTTGCTCTTTTGTGGGGATCTTCCCACTTGGTCTTGGATTTTGGCCTTGCTCTTTTGTGGGGATCTTCCCACTTGGCCTTGGATTTTGGCCTTGCTCTTTTGTGGGGATCTTCCCACTTGGTCTTGGATTTTGGTCTTGCTCTTTGGATTTGGTTCTAACCCTTGTGGAAAAGAAGACTCATCACATACTTGGGTTTGCTCATACTTTGTTCTTAGGGTTTGAGTAATAAAATGCCACGTAACAATAATGTTACAGGTCATCAAGATCCGACAGAACAAAATCGACAATTGCTTGTTAGGTTGTGGGATGGAGTGGAAAGAAGGGGTGATGGAAAATGTTATTGTCCTTGCAATCGATGTAGGGGATTTAATACGAGAAGGTTACTGATCAAAACAACTAAAAGACATTGTAGAGAACATGGACATGTTGAGGGGGGGCATGAATATCATCCATTGGTAAGTCAATATAATTCATGATTATATATCATTCGGTCTTTATATTGAGAGTTTTTGTAATTGTATATTGTATCATTTTTATTTTTGTTACTTAATCGACATGACTAACGTTCTTTGTTTCATGTTTTAATTGTAATTATAAAGCAAGGGCCTCCTAGGGCTGTTCCGAACATGGAGAATGTGGTAATTACGGAACAACTAGCGCAGGAGGAACGTCAATATGCAGGTCCTACGAATACTGATCATGATCAACTTAATGATGACATGGAATTAGATGATGATCATGACGATAACATAATTGAGGTTGGTGGTGCAAATGCATTAATCAATGATGCATTTAATGTTAGAATGGACGATGATCAACCTCATGTGCCACCAATTGATGACTTTGAAGATCTTCATGATTTACCTACACTTGAGAAGGCGGACGAACCACTTTTTGAAGGCTCCCGCATAAGTGTTCTCTCTGCTGTGTTGCTGATAATGAACTTGAAGGTTAAGCATGGTTTTTCAAACACAACCATCACGCTGGTGTTAAGGTACATTTGTGATTTTATGTTTCATCAATCACATATATATGATTTGATTTATGTTGCTATAATATTTGTATTGGTATACGTACTTCATCATAAAAATAAATAAGGATGTATTTGTTGTCGTTAATATTATGCTCTTCAAATATTTATATTAACCATTTTTTTTAAATTTGTTGTAACAGTTTGATAGGTGATTATTTGTTACCGCCATCAAATAAATTACCTCGCACATACCAAGATTTAAAAAATATCATGAACTATGTTGGAATGGACTATCAAGCAATTGATGCATGTCCTAATGATCATATTTTATATTATAATCAGTATGAGTTTGCAACAGAATGCCCTATATGTCATAGCAGTAGATACCGAATAGATCAAGTAACCAAAAAGGTGTCTCGTAAGGTTCTTCGTTACATTCCCATTATTCCACGCTTGCAACGACTATTTAGGTGCAAAAACATAGCACAATTTATGGATTACCATGCACGGAATAGAAGTGGAGATGATATTCTT
>LPNX010547973.1:0-44623 GCA_001517045.1 Pseudotsuga menziesii | reverse complement strand
GATATAGCGGTTGCTATGTGGTATGGGGAGGGGTATTGGGTGAGATAGCGATAGAAAGGGGGGGGTTAGGGGTAAGGGGAGTAGGGGGGGGAGAGAGGGGTGTAAGGGGTGGTTACATGTAGGGAGAGAGGGGTGTTGGGGGTGGTTATGTGTTTCATCGTCCTACAATTTCTCTTCCTATAAAATCATCATCTTTGCAATGCCTTGGGAATCGAGATTGATTTTTTAATGGAATTGTACTCTAAGAAAAATAGCTTCCCAATTATTGTTCACAATAAGGTAGCCACCCTAGTAATTTCTCAATATCCTCGATGCATGGATTATTTTTTATGGACAAATAATACTAGTAAGCAAACAATGTCTCACTATTATCCATAAAATATGGGTGATGCATAGAATTTGTGATGGACCTCTTAAAAATAGCCTTCCTTCATCATGTGTCTATGGAACTTTGCAACTTATTACATCTCTAAATTTATTTGAATGACAATTTCTATGAGTTATATATCTAAATAAAATAATCTCCATCTTCTACTTAATCACTTAAAAAATCCCACTTCAAAAGGAAAATACCCTCCAAATTGGAAATGACTCAATTTTCATGTAAATATTTAACATGGAAACCCATGAAGTCCCTTGAGTTGTTTGTTTGCACAACAATATTTAATTTAAAGTAAACCCATTCCAACAATATTTAATTTAAAGTAAACTCATTCTAATCAATAAAAATGATAAATTGTCATCATTATAGAACTCAAGCAACCAAAATATTATCATCATTTTGGAAATCAAACAACCATTCGTTAGATTGTCATATTTTTGCAATGTACTTTAGAATGTGTATTTTGGCCATATTTTTCTTCGAAATAACCTAAAAGATTTGTCAATGTTCACAAGATATTTAAAGCCCACAATATGACTAATGTCTCTACGATGTGGCATCTCTAAAATGGGAGAATGCAATGAATTCTCTTTTCTACAAAGGCCATTTGCAAGACCTCGTTTATGGGTGCATTGGAGTGATCTTTTTTCTAAAGAGATAGGTGCAATCATTGCAAAAGGAATTGGTGGTTGCCTATGCAAAGATACATTGGAGTGATCTTTTTTCTAAAGAGATAGGTGCAATCATTGCAAAAGGAATTGGTGGTTGCCTATGCAAAGATGACAATATAAAAATAGTTACTACAATACAACCTTCTTAGCTTTTTAAGTCAACACAATTATGGTGATATAGAAATGCTTAAAACTTATTGACCATAAAAAGTTCTATAAATTAAAATTATTTTTCAAATCAATAATTATCATCATCCTTAATATAACAAAATAATAAAAAAATAAAACTTATACCTATATCCATATTCATATGTTATTTGTATGTTAATAATTAATATGATAATGACTATTAAAGTTCGTTGAAACTTACTAACAATATGTTGTGTGTATAATTCATAACTAAGTTAATAACTAGACCCCCCAAACCCCTATTTATTGCAACTAGTCTTGCAACTAGTCTTGCATGCTAAACAGGTTAGAATAACAGCTTTTCACGGATTCACTTACAGCTTTAGGCCGTTTAGTTATGGATTATTCACTTGCTGCATGAGTACCAGGCGGTACGCTTGGATACCTGGATGGGCCGCTAGGTTCGGTTACTCCAGCTGGCGCTAATGACTACATGTATGGTTTCAGTCATGGCTCCGCTGGTACATTGATGGAATGGTTGCTCCCTAATGCCATGGTCTTTTCCAGGCTGGAATGCATGATCCAGAGCTGGTAGTAATCGATAGCCAGAACCAATAGCAGCTTGTCTTTTGGCTTGATAAAGGACTTGCTATTATTTCCACCCTCCATAAAATTTATGGTAGTGAAACCCACATTTTCTTTCCCACTCCGTGCCTTTATTTCAATATGAAGCAAAAGTGAATAAAAGAGTTAGCCTTTATTTCAATATGCGGGTAAGACCAGATTGATTGGCGGGTGGAAGGTCTAATCTAAAGATCGAAAAGTGAGTAAATAAAACGTCATTCTGTAGCGTGTTCAGGTCTCAAATAATATATGGATCATCCGGGGTCAATAACTTTCTTTTTTATATAGAAAACTTGATGAGTTGTGTGTATAATTCATAACTAAGTTAATAACTATTTTGATATTTTATGATAATAGTTAATTATTAATAATGTTGAGACTATAGTTTATCAAACAATTATGTGTAGGGATACCAATCTATGTGGAGGGAATAACTAAGAGGACTATGATAAATGTATATGGAAAGTTCTATTTAAGGTAGCAAATTAATTAAGAGAATTAAGGTAAATTTGTTTGTATTTTATGTTTTAATTTATTTATTTAATAATATTGTAAAAATTAAATATATTAAAATTGATATATTAATATATTGTTTTAGAAGGGAAATTATTTAAGTGTTGTATATAATACAAAATGATTCACAAAGTCTAAGAATACACAAGTTGGAATTTATTTATTTATTTATATTAATAACATTTATGAAAACTAATAATATGGTATTCTCTATAATACAATGATTATGAATATTCTAGTGTAATAAAAAAAAAGAGAAATACAAATCTCGGAAGAAAAAAGTTTTATGGTTAAAAATTTGAATTGCAATTTGAGTAAAGGATTCCAACTCACAACTTCAAACTTATTGAGATAAACTTATAATGAAAATAACTCACTACTCAACCTTAAAACAAAAATAATCATCATTAATTTCTATGAACAAAAACTTATAATTCCCTTGACACAAGGTCAAGGGAAACTCGATTGGGATTTGATCTTGTGACCTCCACTTACAACAAGTGACTTTATATCAATCGACCCCAATGAGCCACACCCATTCCAACTAACTTATAATTTTTTATTAATTAATAATAACAATTATTATTAAAAATCATAATTGCACCGAGAGGCGCTCTACAGCCCAGTATGGGGGAGATTTTGTAACGTGATGTAACGTTAGTAACCTTTGTAACATGAGATCTTGTAACTTTATGGAGGAGATCTTGTATTATGACACGCTATGTCGGCTATAAATAATCAATAAATAATAAATAAATAAAATAAAAAAAACGAAGTGTATATATAAATATCAATGACTATATAAACAAGACGAAAAGATAATACACTTCATATCTAAATGCTCCAACAGAGAAGAGAGATGACGAATACATAGCTGATATAAATGCTCCAGCAGAGGGAGACTGGCGATTACAGAGCTAGAAATATGAAGAATGTTTGTCTTTTCAACTGCAATATAAACAATGTTTAAAAAAAATAAAAATGCAGCCATCCTCATGCAGCTTCACGGAGACGGCTCCATGCTCCCTGCTTAGCGTGCTCCATCAACTGTGAACAAAAATATTACATGGTTATGGTTGCCATGGAGGTGTGAAGATGAATTTTGTATGTCTCTCTGTAGTTGTAAGTAAGTAAAAACAAGAATATTACAGATTCATTTTAATTTTAAAACTATTATGTATCAAGACATATTCTAAAAAAATATTTATATTTATCTTTAATTTAATAGAATTATTTGACACCATTTATCAATCAGATCATCAATGAATGCGTAGGCAGTTCAATCTTTTCCTTCGTGGATGGGTTTTATGGATACAATTAGATTCAGATCTGCCAAGCGGGTTGCAGAACCAACAACGAAGACGTGGGAATTATAAATGCGGAAGGAAATTGCTTGGAAATATTTTAGTCTGGATCAATAAGAATATATATAGAACCAGAAGGGCTTAATGGACGCACACCAAAATCATAGTCAGCCACCATAACACCAACCAATTCACTCTTGGCTTTTTAGCTTATTTTGTGAATTGAAATTGACATTATCTATTTATTATAAATAATTGAAATGGACATTAAAAGAAGCTATGATATCATATACAGACTGAGTGTAGGCATAGATTCATCGAAGAAATATTCAATCGGGGATGATCATGATGATCCATTTCAAGGTTTGCATCTGCTGCCCAAAAAAACCAAAGGGTGGGAATAAATTTAATTGATCTAGAAGGTTATTATTTTCTTACTATGCATACAACGGAAATAGAAATAGTACAATTTATCAATTGATTCTATCAACATGGATAAGAAAGGATGAAGATTCACGTAAGCCATTAATAACTTCTTACCATTGGCATCAGTCATGTGGCGAAATTAAGGTGGTTTTTTTTTTATACCAGGGAGAATCACTTGGCAAGCTTGCATACATTTTGAGATGCTAAGATTGCATACATTTTTTAAAAGAAAACAAAAAAAAGTCTTGAATCATTCAACTTATCTAGAACATATAAGATCTTACTAAAATTATTAAATTCAGGAATTTCAAAGTCACTAATGAATTGGGAGAAATTTATTGCAAGATTTTTGTTCTAAATTATTGTAGCGACGATTTCTTGAGGAGACAGAATGGCCTCTTGAATTTATTCAGAAATTATTGCATGCCTATTTAAGGGATATTCTTGGCCCTTATCTCTCAAGTGAACATGATAGTTGCAAGATTTTAATGATTTTTTTGATGATTAATTAAATAAATATTAATTTTAATATTGAAAATCTGATACATTATAATATGCCTGGTCTAAATCGACTTAAATCATCAGTCATAAAGCATAATATTAGATTTCTATGAAAATTATTTATAATAAAAAAATATTAAATAAAGTTATTGTTTTAATTTAAATAAAATATTAAATACAATTATTGTTTTAATTTTAACTTTATATTGTAAAAATATTATATTTTTCAGCTTTTATGATTTCATTAATTTTGGTATTGTATTTTTGGAATATTGTTTACTTTATTTATATAGTAAAGAATATTAAAACATCTTTTTTGAGGTATTGCACTCTAGTAGGTTTGCACCTCGGGAGATTTGATCCCTCTCGGCGCTTGATAGAGCCTACGATTTGGATCTACGCTCGTTTATTTGCAATCAAGTCTCAACTCACAACTTCGAACTGGTTGAGACAAATTTCATCATAATTCACTATTCAAATTGAGAATGAAAATAACCATCAATAACTTCTATTAACAAAACTTATAAATTTTTTTTTATTATTAAAACATATTTAATAATAATAAAAAATTATTATTAAAAATCATAATTAATAAAAAAAAGTTATTATTAAAAATCACAATTAATTCATTGAATCACAAAAGCAATTAGTATTAAAACATCGTGGCTATATGCAATGATCTGCGTCTTGACATCGTGGCTATATTCAATGATCCATTTCTTGTCTTCGTCAATCATCAATAATGATGTTTTGATATTTGCACTCCTATCTAGTGGAAAAGGAAGGTTTTCGGTCATTACTACTCCGATCTAGTTCCTAGTATTGTAGTATTTAGTAAGCAACAATCCAAAATATTAATAATAACCTTTAATGTGAAATCCAATTTACTGAGGAAAGTAAATGCAAAGCGAGCTGTAGTGATTTTGGGATGACTCAGGTCAGCCAGAGAAGGTGTAGTGATTTTGGGATTTATTTGTTCACCCAAACAAGTAGATAAATCGATCAATACAACATCATGTGTTTCTGTTTACCTCTTGGTTCCATCGTATTATTCTCGTCGTGGTTTGGAACAAATTTCAAATTAAATATTGCTTAACTAATTGTTGAGGCGTTGATCAAATGCCAATAATCGATTCCCGTTCTTATTTTCTTAGCCATTATTTGGTCTCATAGCCAATCACCAAGGCGTTGAAGGCGTTGTCAGGTGTCCCCATAGAAGCTTCCCATAGATGCCCAAAAAAAAAACGAACAATATACTCGTCAAAGCACAACACAGAGATAGGTGGACAAACACGTGGCAAACATTGATTGGATAGAGGGACAGAGGGCTTCAAGTTCTGAAGTGTCTATAGCCATATTATCCATGAGATTGGTGTGTTAGAGGCACCTGGAGAGGATCATTTTATTTCAAGTTAGGATGGATTTTAGTTGTGATGCGAGCCTCAGAGGGAATCAGGAAGAAAAAGAGTGGTTAGGGTGTTGTTGGAGTCTCAATCTTGGGAGTAGCGAAGAAAAATCATGCAGAGCTTACATAAACAATAGAATATCATGGTGCTGATTAATGTGTATCAATTTTAGCACCATTATTTTTTATCAAATTCCCTGAATTTAATATACATATGAGTTTGATTGACTCCTTTGAGGAAAAGGAAGGGAGAGGAGAGCATGAGAATGGTGAGGTAAAAATCCATATGAAGAGCATAGAGAACGCGACTAGAATGGTAAGCTATTACTTGGTATATATTTAGGAGTCTGATAGCAATGCTTTTGGTATTGTTGTGAAATTTGTCTTGGCTAGGGTCAACTCATTTTTTGAATACATGGGATCCCCCAACTCAACTGAAGGGACCAGATTATTTACCGCAACACTGTATATTTTTTTCTTCAACAAAATATAAATAGACTTGACCTTAAGAAGAAAAACATATTTACCATTCATTCACTTCATACCGCAGGCCAATAATGTTTAAGACTTCATTGAGGTCGCCTTCCATTCCTCGATGTCTCTACTATCGTGCAGGTGACTTTCAAATACTTCTGCTCCCTAAAAATGGTAATGGTAATATGAATGGAGGAGCTCTGAATGGCTTTGAAAATTGCAACACATATGCAAAAAGAACAATATCCATGCAACACATACGCACACAATGGAAGGAAACTTCCAGAACACGAAAGATGAAATGTGGCAGTCGAAAATGCCCTCCACAAAGAATTACATCGAACTGACAAACACATGGCGAGCAAGGAGTGGTTGTAGGGGCGACCAAAGTGCACTCACAGAAAGAACAATGACGACGTAAGTATCAAACCCTATCTCAAACCCTAACGTGGCGAATGTTTGATGGTTGGGCATATGGAGGACACGTGTAAATTAAACATTGGTTGGAGGGACGACCTCCTTTCAACCAATAGGTTCATTTTTTTCAAAATGGACCTAAGAGAAAAATGCCTATCGACGTAATTAATGTAACACACTTAATGTATGAACAATTGGAGCGGGTGAAACCACTCCAAACATACCTACTTTATTTAAAGACCTATTCATGAATCACCATCGACGGATTGGACACCCCATACCCACCTATTTGTGTTGATGGTTGTGTGTTATAATATAATCTCTGCTTGAATGCAGTTGGAAGCCCGACCGTCCAACATTCTGGTTTTGTTGCCGTTGAGATATGTTTTGGGTCAAGGAAGATAAGAATCTTGGTGCAACCTTCTTCCTATTGGTGAGAGAAGTATGAAATAAGATTGAGATCAAGAACTTGCAAAAAAAAAATCCTGCAAGAAAAAGAAATGCTTGAAAATGGACGATGCTACACTGTTACCGGTTGAAATGGAAGTCCAAGCCACCAGAAAGCATATGTGGAGAAAGTAACCACTGTCACCATAGTCACTTCTCCAAACTTCTTCAAAATTAAAAACCTTCTAGGGGAGAGGCCTATGTAACTCTGCAAAAGAAACTTAGATACCAAATATATCTCCTATGTGTGTATGGTTAGTGACCAGTGCCTAACGGAGTCTAGAAGAGGATATGAATAATACAAGCTCATTCATCCAAGGATAAGCCAATTGCATAACTAATTTGTTCCAATAAGCCAATAACAAGTGAAATATGTAGGAATTAGCAAAAATACATGTATTACATCATTAATAAGTAATTAAATCTCACATGTACAAGTAGTAATAGTGATGTGCAGATATTAACCAAAAGTAATTTATCATAATAATCTAAAGCAACAATACAAGTAGCATGTGTCGTTCATTCACGCAAGTATTTATGACAACATTAGTTATATATAGATAGATCAATTATGAGGATGACTGAGCTTTTAGGGAGCGCCCGAAATTTTAGGGCACAAACTTTTAGGGCCCGAAATTTTATGGAACAAAATTTTAGGGAGAGCCCGAAATTTTAGGGCACGGAATTTTAGGTCTCAAGCTTTTAGGGCATGGAATTTTAGGGCCTAGAATTTCAGGAGGCCTTAAATTCCAAAAATTTCAGGAACCAAAAATTTCAGGAGGCCTTAAATTGTCTAAATACTTGATTTTTATGAAATTTTTATGAAATTTTTATAAATTTTGCAGACCTAAAACTAACCTAGAACTAACTTTAGAAACTAGGTTTTGAGAAAAAGTGTGTGAGAGCCTAGGGAAACACTACCCTAGAAAAATCCCTACCCAACCTAAGGCTTCTAAGGAGAATGGCTAACCTAGTGAGCAAGGGTCCTAGGTTAAACAACTAGCCTAGAAAAACTAAGGAGAAACCCTAGGGCACTCTCACAAGAAGACATGTCGTTGTTTGCTATGGTGACAAGAAGGAAGGTAATGGCCTATCCTATGGAAAAGTGCACCTCTAAGGCTACCACCAAGACTTAGACATGCAAACCCACCAACAAACATAAAGGTAAGAATCCTGACCTCCTCGTGTTTGTGTTCATCCAACAAATCGAAGCATCACCAAAAGCAGAGATTCACCAAAGAATTACTAGAAAATAGCTTGCATTAAGCAAAAAAATTCCCCAAGAGGATCACATCCATCCAAATAAACCCTAATAGGGGTAAAACAAGTGCATAGTGTAATATCCCATAAGTTCTTATTTATAAATGAAAGTGAGGAGATCTATTTATATGATCTCACACTCACTTTTACAAATAAAATCCAACATGCCTTAAAATAAGTAAATTTGTAATTATTAAATGTCAACTTAAAATTAAAAGAAACTAATAATAAAATATAACATAAGTTAGGCTACCTAGGGGTATTTGCATCCCCAGGTGCCAAAACACGCTCAAATAAGTGAATCACTCCGAATGAAAGGATGGAGTGAGCTAGAGGGAAGGCGTTATGCCCCATCTAACCCCTAGAATGTTGTAAGATCCCTCAACGCCCTCCTCAAATCATGAAAACGACCTGGAATGGAGGATGTCTTCCTCTGCGAAAATAAGGCCAGTGAGAGAAAGGACCCATTTATTGAAGGACCAAGAGGGTGTATAAAGTGGTTGCAAGTGTTTTGTAGCTGAACCAAAGGCCACTAGAGCGCACAGGCAGGAAATGGAGCCATGGGACCCAATCGTAACCCCTTAGGGGTCCCAGACACCAACCCTGAGGTTAAAAACCTCTTTAAAGGGTAGTCAACAATTCCATTAAGCCATAGTACCCTTAAAGGACGACCAAAGGGTCCATCCATGAACACCATTGCTAAATAAAACCCCTCCTAGTCGAAAAATCGACCCTCTCTCCCTGGGGTACACCTGAAGGTGCGCTGGGTACAAGTGCAGCGTAACATTGACTCCAAATGCGGGATGAGTGCTCTTCCTGGGAGTGCTCGAGAACCCATGAATCTACTAGTACTTGTAGACCTACACACATATCAAATTCCCAAGAGATTAAAATCATCCAAGGGTAGACACTTTCATCTTTCCTTGTTTGCTAAATGAGGGAAACAAACTAAGAACAATAAGAACTAACTAAAAGATGATAAGACATCAAATGCAATGCACAGAAATATGCCTAATGCAACTAACCTAACCTAAACCGGTATCAAAAATAGGTTAAGTGAAATCATACCACCAATGTAACCATTTAAGTAAGCAATTCATACATGTCATCTTACCTTTGTCCTTTAGTGTAATCCAAGACAATACCTCATTGATGATATGTTCAGTTTGTACCATGATCTTTATCTTGATGAGTACAGGAAACCAGACCTTCTTAAGAACCTAGAAAACTTGAAACTGGTGCCATAGAGAAGCATCACTTTGACAAGCTTTGTTAATCCATTCTTCTAGTGGACGTATGTATGGGACACCTCCATCATACATGTCTTCTAAAACATTTTTCCTAAAACTCGCCCATGAATCATAAACTTGGGAGGGTATTCGTGGAGTTGGACTTCACAAATCTTCATATGTGAGTTGCAACTTGTCTCTGCATTTACTCAAGCTTTTCTTTGTAAATATAGGTATATTGCTTATCTTTTCCACAACCATATTAGTGACCCCAATAATCCTTGAACTTTTGAAATTGTCAACAATATAATCCATACCTTCATGCTTCAAATGAAAAGATAAACAATAAATATTATGAAACCGACGGATGAAAACCATACATGTCTACCTAACTTCCTCAGTCTTGTTGATATGTATCATTAAGGGATTGTCGATGTAGGGTAGAGAGGGCTAAACAACTTCTTCTACGCTTCTTGAGGGGCACAACTGAGAGTGATAACCTAGGCTCATCATATTTTGAATATCTGCAAAAGAATCCTCTGTGTGACATGTTTCCCTGTCGCAGGAAGAGTATGATGGTGAAATCATAGAAGAATCACCAGAGATACAGGTTCCAAATATTTGAACTTTTCATCATAATGGGCTATCTACATATAACAACTATCTACAAAGTCAGGTGTTGTTCCATCTTCAATTATGGTGGAAAAAGGGTTGAGCCATTCTTCGTGATTAGCCTCATAAGTGGAAGGAATGATCATATCTCTTTCAACAAGGTCTTCATAAGTTATGTATTCAACATCTGTGTTGGAGGTGACTGAGATTTCCTCGTCCCATATAGTGTTAAGCTCTGGCTCAACCTGGGTAACTTCATCAAGTTGTTCTTCCTTACTGCAATGTATGGAGATGATGTCTCCCTGGTCTCGAGGAATCATAAAAAGGCAGATCCTTAAATGTCCAATAACCATTGTCCTCGGAATTCCCGTCATTATGTTCCCAGAGATCTAGTATGTCATAAGGATTTTATGTATGTTGGAAGGGAGAAATCATCCTATCTTCAACTTCTTCAACTAGGACTTCTGGAACTTCATATATGGAACCATCATGATATTCATCTGCTTGGGAAGCTTCATCTATCGTGCTCAAGATATCATTGGTTAGACCTTGAACAATGGTTTTTTCAACTTGATCTTTGTTTTGGGATTCCTTACTGAATAAGTCCTTTGCATGCTTGACATGAGGTATCCATTCGTTGCAGCGCCATGAATCCCAGTTGATACATAATGTTTCCACCAATTTTGCAAATATGATATCGTTCCTTTATCTAGGACCATAAACCAAGCAAGGGCATTTCCTCCCACGTGAAGGACAAATGATCACATGTAAACATCTCCTTCTTCTTTGATACCATATTCTAAAGCCAAAGTCATAAACCATTCCACATGATACATGACATTATCATGGTCACCCTTGAAGGCATGCTAGAATACCTCTAGTAACTCATCTAAATATCCTGGGAAAGTTGATAGATCAAGAGGAGCGAAACCAATTTCCATTTATGTAGCAGTCAAATTATCAGGAGTTTCAAACTCAAATGGAATATCATATTTGGTTCCTTCTCTTGAATCATCTTGAGAAGGCATGCTAGAATACCTCTAGTAACTCATCTAAATATCCTGGGAAAGTTGATAGATCAAGAGGAGTGAAACCAATTTCCATTTATGTAGCAGTCAGATTATCAGGATTTTCAAACTGGAATGGAATATCATATTTGGTTCCTTCTCTTGAATCATCTTGAGTTTGGCTTCTTCCCAGGGTTTCTTCCCATATTTTGTCGATCATAGCCTTTCTTTCTTGTTCTTCGACACCGTAATCCCAATCCATGCTGAATGCATTAATGAATTGCATGAGAGAAGACAAACTTCCGCAAGGAAAACCCTCGTACCAATTTCTGACATATAAGTTTTTGTCTATGTGAAGAGACAACAGAAATAGCCTCATCTTGATGTCTTCATGCACAATGTTACTTGCCCAAATGAATTGCATGAATTCTTGCACATGGGATGCCATATGGTACTTATACTGCTGGAACAATGGGAAAATTTCCTTCCCACCATCTTGAATCGAATACTTGTGTGGAAAACCTGAAATGCATGAGAAGTCCAATATGTCCATCCACAATTCTTAATTGGATACCATCTTGTCAGGCTTCCTTGGCTTTATAGAGTAATTTTATTTTTATTTGATTGGAGTCATTGAAAGAAACCTTCCAAGTCAGTTAAGCAAATCTCGTCAAAGTACTGAATAAAACAAAGGTGTACTTGATAGATGGGATGGGCTGAGCTCTTTGTGGAGTCACTAAGTAACCCTGCAGGTTAGTCCTTAAAAAAATGTATGGAATCATAAATAATCAAGACTTCAAGACTTACAAAGTGTTAAGCCAAGTTGTCAAGATTTCCTTTGTGGAGTCACCAGGTAAGATCTGCAAGATGAGTCCTTGACAATAATATTTTCAAAATACCCAGAAAGACTTACCTCATTTTTTTTACTGAATGTCATTCTTGCCAAGGTGTGAATAACTCGAGATCAACCGCTTCATTTTTTTTAAAATATCCCTGACAATGACACCAAAATGTTACCGGTTGAAATGACACTCCAAGTCACCAATAAGCATATGTAAAGAAAGTAACCAAGTGCTGCCACCTTTGTCACTTCTCCAAAATTCTTCAGAAGTCGAAACCTCATAAGGGAGATCTCTCTGTAACTCTGCAGAAGACACTTAGAGACCAAATATATCTCCTATGTTTGTATGGTTAGTGACTAGTGTCTAATGGAGTCTAGAAGAGGATATGAATAACACAAGTTCATTCATCCACGGATAAGCCAATTGCATAACAAATTTGTTCCAATAATCCAATAACAAGTGCAATATGTAGGAATTAGCAAAAATACATGTATTACATCATCACTAAGTAATTAAATCCCACTTGTACAAGTAGTAATAGTGATATGCAGATATTAACCAAAATTAACTTATCACAATAATATAAAGCAACAATACAAGTAACATGTGCCATTCTTTCATGCAAGTATTTATGACAAAGTTAGTTATATATAGATAGATCAATTATGAGGACGACCGAGCTTTTAGGGAGGGACCGAAATTTTAGTGCTCGAAATTTTAGGGAGGGCTCGAAATTTTAGAGCACGAAATTTTAAGGAGGGACCGAAATTTTAGGGTGCAAAAATTTAGGGCACAAAAATTTAGGGCCTGAAATTTTAGGGCGTGTACTTTTAGGGCTCGGGATTTTAGGGAGCAGAATTTTAACGCATGGAACTTTAGGACCTGAGATTTTAGGGTGTGAAATTTTAGGGCTCTAACTAAGTATTTAATTTTATGATATTTTTATAAATTTTGTAGACCTAAAAAACCTAGAACTAACTTTAGAAACTAGGTTTTGAGAAAAAGTGTGTGAGAGCCTAGGAAAAGACTACCCTAGCACAAACACTACTCAACCTAGGGCTTCTAAGGAGAATGATTAACCTAGTGAGGAAGGGTCCTAGGTAAAGCAACTAGCCTAGAAAAACTAAGGAGAAACCCTATGGCAATCTCACAAGGAGACGTGCCATTGCTTTCTATGGTGACAAGAAGGAAGGTAATGGCCTATCCTCTGGTTAAGTGCAACTCTAAGGCTACCACCAAGAATCAAACATGCACATCCACCAACATCCAAACAAAAAGGTAAGAAGCCTCACCTCCTCGTGCTTGTGTTCATCCAACAAATCGAAGCATCACCAAAAACATAGATTCACCAAAGAATTATAGGAAAATAGCTTGCATTAACCAGAAAACTTCCCCAAGAGGAGCACATCCATCCAAAGAAACCCTAACATGGGTAAAACAAGTGCATAATGTATTATCCCATAAGTTCTGATTTGCAAATGAAAGTGAGGAGATCTATTTATATCATCTCACACTCACTTTTACAAATAAAATACAGGCCGATATGCCTTAAAATAAGTAAATTTGTAATTATTAAATGTTAACTTAAAATTGAAAGAAAATAATAATAAAATATAGCCTAAGGTAGGCTACCTGGGGTATTTGCATCCCCAGGTGCCAAAACACGTTCAAATAAGCGAATCACTCTGAACGAAAGGATGGAGTGAGTTGGAGGGAGGGTGTTATGCCCCATCTAACCCCTAGAATGTTGTAAGATCCCTCAACGCCCTCCTCAAAGCATGAAAATAACCTGGCATGGAGGATGTCTTCCTCTAAGGAAATAAGACCAAGGAGAGAAAGGACCCACTTACTGAAGGACCAGGAGGGTGTACAAAGTGGCTGCAAGTGTCTTGTAGCTAAACCAGAGGCCACTAGAGCACACAAGCAAGAAATGGAGCCATGAGATCCAGTGATCAACCCTTAGGGTCCCTAGAAACCAACCCTGAGGTTAAAAACCTCTTTAAAGGGTAGTCAACAATGCCATTAATTCATAATATCCTTAAAGGAGGACCAAAGGGTCCATCCATGACCACCATTTCTCAATAAAACCCCTCCTGGTCAAAAAATTGACCCTCTCTCCCTGGGGAACACCTAAAGGTGCACTAGATACAGGTACAACGTAACACTACACTTTGATGGATAGAAGAAAAAGGTTGATGCACTTGAACGTTGCCCCAGAGAAAAAGAAAACATAGTATCAAGAAATTGCAACGCGCATAGCTCATGACACTATTTGGAGTTCCATGTGGTTATCATTGATTGTGATTATAATGTTGCTCATAATGAGGATAATAAGTATTTTCTTGCGAAAAAGGACGTAAGCACTTGAAGAACCATGTGGCTTGCATTGATGGATGCATAATACAACTAAGCAGATGTGATCATGTTGAAAGGCATCCATAATATTTCTCAACAGAAATTTCATCGACTATCATCGATCCATGCTCAACTGATTGACTGCATATAGCTCTCATCAAGCACATATATATTGCTCGTTTTCGAGTAGCCTTTCGATTGTTTCGACCAGTTTGTCATCAAGTTGAAGTTTAGTCATTTGTCGAGTAAGGTTGTTTGAGTCATTAAGTCTATCAATTTTTTTGAATCCATCAAAGTTAATGCATTTGTACGTAAATAGAAATTTGCTTTTGACCGACCCAGTCGACGTCTCATTGGAATTAGTCGACCTTCATCTCGACATAGCTTTTTTTTTAAGTTAAAAGTTTTATCATGTGTCGAGTTAGGGTCACGTTCGTCATGCATTTATATTGGATTCGGCTAATCTTTAGACCATTTGCATCTTTTCAGGTAAGTTTGGTAGGAATTCGGCAATAAGATTTGTTGCTGAAAAAGCGATTTTCATTGTTAAAATTGCAATTTTTATTGCAGAAATGGATTCAAAACCTTGGATTACTCTTGGGGCACCTAGATTATGCAATTCTAATCAGTGAAAACTACTCTTTGAACAATTTTCGTCGGATTTTTTCCAAAAAACTTGTCGGATAAAAGGTGCAAATGGTCTAGAGATTAGCCAACTCCATTTATAGTTGGCACTCAAAAAGCATTGATTCCATTAAAGATACATTGTACATCCATGATAAAACAAGGCTAAGAAAAGAGACACGGTTCGACTAAGAGCATCCTACAATCGAATGATATTGACAACATCAATATTTATTAGTAATTTCCCAAAAAGGTGTAATAATATGTTGATAGGTTGTTGTTGAAGGGTGAAATGGTTGAAAAGAGAACACTAATATTGAATTGATGTTTTGTAAAGGAGCAGTGCATTTTTTTGTTTCTTAAAAAATTGGGGCACATTTGACAATGATTGTATTTATATATAATTTACTCTAAAACAAAACCAAAGAAAGCCAGGAGATAAGTTGAAGGTGTGAGCTACCATGCCTTGTTTTTAGGAAAAAAGAGTCTCATGGTTGTCATGTTTATTGATTTTGATAATAATGAAGTATTATGAAAGTAGAAGCTTACAAATGTAAATGTGAAAGAGAACCCCAACAAAAGTAGAAGCTTATAAATGCAAATGTTCATTATTCTCTATCTTTGTCTTGAGACCTTTTTCACGGGCCTATGGTGCTCACGATGGAATCCCAGCGGCTCTCAGCAACCTTGTCATTCATCAATCAAAACCAATGACAAGCTTAAGGTTCTCACCCACTCTCTGTGGTCTATGCAAATTTACAATCTCTACAATATTAGAACTCTACCAAGATCGTGGATCACACCTCATATTTTTGCTCTCTAGGTGTGGAACTCGAGCATTCAACAAGAGTCACTGAAAATATGGAAAGAATATTTCCTCCTCGACCTCTTGACCTCTAAAAGGAAATAAGGAAAGAGATGCTCTTATTCACGAAATTAAAGAGCAACTAAGTAATTTGAGGCTTGGGAATTAGAGTCATGAATTACCGTGGGCAGTGTTTGTATGCAGAATCGAGAGTTAACTACCACCCAATATGTAACTGAAGGTCCCCACCAAGGGGATGATGTCCCCACCTCTAGTGTAGCACACAAGTCACAAAGGAATGCTTGGTGCCTATAACCCCTCAATCCATGGAAAGTGTGTGGTCAACCCCATCCAAGGAAGTAAGGTTTATCTTTCTAGTTTTCCAATTTTAATGGGTCATTTTGTTAAAGAATACACTTGTGGCATTTTAAGTTGGAAGTCTTAATTTTGTTTAGTCAACATTTACCATGGACAATTTCTAATTCTTCCCAAAATCTAGATATAACATTTTTTTAATCTTGCAAATTAGAGTATCATTTCACCCACAATGAGTTTTAATGAACTTCCATAACCATTATTTTGAAAAAAACAATGCAAGCTTGGTTTTCAATTGGGTTGTTGTCAAGTGGTGAATGAAATCACTTTTAATAATGCCAAGGCCTGGTTTCACACCCTCCAAAAACATGTTGCCATGTTAATGTGATCATTGGAGTTAACCGCCAAATCCAAAATGAGATGAAAGCTTCGTTGGAGCATTTTCAACAGAGTTAACTATCACATCCAAATCGAGTGAAAATGATGGCGAACTTAATGGCCTACGAATGTGGTGTATCTCAAAGAAAAATGCTAGGTGCAAGTTCTTAAGTGAATTTGACAAAATAAATACAACTTCATCATTGGCATTTAAGATGAAGGTAGAGCCTGCTTTAATAACAAGGGATTGTTTACTAACTAATATAATACTATGGAGACCACGTTCATATGTTCATCGTATTTAGCTAATGCACCTATGCCCATTCTTTGTTTCAAAAAAGTAACATAAATGTGCATATGCAAATATTTCAAGGATTTCTATAAAACACAAGGTTTGTATACATAAAGGTTAAGGACATTTTCAAGGACTAGTAACCGAGACTTTGGCATGAATCGAACAAAACCATGAAGGTCAACATTCAACCAAAAAGTGTAGAAGAAAAAATATAGTTGAAATTGGGGAAAATACCAAATTCTAAAGAAGATGTGAGTAAGGCAAGTAAATCCTACATGTGTAAGGTAACCTGATAAAATAAGTCTCTCTTAATATTCATAATACACAACCATTTATGATGGTTATTTTACACAAATATTAAAACATTAGAATGTAAAGAAGATTGAACATATGTCAATATTTTGTATAGTTAAATACACATAGAAATGAATCCAAACAATTTGAAGTTGATCAAATGATGGTCTTCTTTGAACTTTATATATCCAACAATTTTTAGAGTTTATATTTGTAAACCTAATAAATTCTTAAACATAAAGGTGTACATGAGCCAAAAATTTTAAATGCAAGAATTTATGAATAATATTAAATATTGTGTGGTTTTGTCTCTTATGTGTGTATTGGATTATTTGTCATTTTTATTTTTATTTAGTTATTTATTTTAAATATTAAGTTATTTGAGAAGATAAAAACTCAACCATATATGATAAATTAGGAGGTCATCTCACATAAAAACTCAATCATAAGTATTTAAATTTCATTTTACAATAAATATTAAAAAAATAATTTCATTCATCTTACTTTTATATAATTAATTTGTTATATTATATAATTGAATAATATTATTTGAAAAAATAATAATTTTAAGATTTAATTTGATTTAAATATTAATATTTATTTGTATGCTATTGAAAGTTAATAAAATTGAAAAAAAAAGTTAAAAATAAATTCATTTTCAATCAAATAAAAACCAACAAAAATTACATAATTTTTTTCAAGAGTAATTACACAAAATTCTAAAAGTATAATTTAATTTAAATATTAATAATCACTTAAAATAAATCTGAAAATAAAATAAATAAAAATAAAGATATAATATCATCTTATCCATATAATTCACTCTATTAAATGAACAGTAACTCGAATACAATTTTGAATTATCATACCACTTAACAAATATATATGAATGACTTGATTACTGCTAGTATTCATATAAAATGGATTTTTTTTTGGAGATGACTGATATTAAAATCAATAAAAATTTATAAAAACGTAATATAGTATTTTTAAATTTTTTAAACTCAGCAAAGCATTATAAAATTATAATATAAGTATTTTTTATTTATTTTTTATAAAAATCAATGAAACATTATAAAAGTATAATGTAGCATCTTTTAAATTTCCTAGTTTAGTTTTGTATTTTTTTTATAAACTTATTTGTTAAAAATAATAATAAAGTATTTTAATTTATGTCATTCATTAATAATTTATGTGTTATTTTTAATAATATAATCAAATTTTTATATTATTTTCTATCATAAACCACTTATAAATTGTAATTCAATCTTTGTAATATTTATAAATAGTATTACTAAAATGATTAAATTCATTATTCTAAAATTTAAATAACAATAATAAACTACTATTTCAATCAAATAATAATTTCAACTTACAATTTAAAATTGTAATTTAAACTTTAGAATCCACAATTGCATAATTTCCTATACATTTTTACATTCAGCCAAACTCAAACTACATTCCAAAAGAAAATTTTCTCGACCTCAAACAAGAGCCATGAGATAGCCAATGTCCCGTTCCAAGTTTTACAAAAAGGCTTGGAAATTTGAAGATTTGCTAACTGAATAATTAAAAAGTACTACAATTTCAGTGTAGCTAAAGCTTGATTTATAAAATAATTTTGATTTTATAGTGTTTTCAATATTTCAATAACATAATAATAATTTATAAAATAATTTTGATTTTATAGTGTTTTCAATATTTAAATAAGATAATGACAATGGACTATGTGTGGAATACAATCAATAGATTATTTGTTCAATACTAAAACCAGTATAGATTCATCTAAAAGAGGATCCACCAAGCACAGAGAGGAATCAAATCGTTTAAAATACAAACCTTTTTTAAAGTGGAAATGTGTAATCTAATTTTTGTTATTTTATATAAACCAATTCTAAATAATTTAAATTTAATTTAAGTCAATAATATATTTTTAATAATATTTTATTATTTTTTATAAAAGACACGTGTCAACTTTAGGATAAGCACGGAAAGAGTTACACATCTCTCCTCTACAAGTCCGTGCAACAAGATATTTTTACTGATATATTATTTATAACATATTTTTATAAATTTCCGAAAGGAGAATACTTACCTTAGCTTTTTCAACACTTTTGTTATTATTTATTATTTATAATATACTTTTGGCATTACATGCACATAAGGAGATATGGTTATGAGGTGGAGCATAAGGTTTCCACCTATTCTGAAGCTTAAGCCTGACCTGACCAGAGTCCCAGGATATGTGCTTTCAATTTTCAAAGCCTTCAAAGTGAATGTGATGTGGATAAAGTGAGAAACGAGAACCTTTGAGAGCCCAAACAATAAAACATAAAGTGAAGAATAGTAACATTCAAGAGTCCAAACAATAATTACATATATGAATGGAAGCAAGATGGATGTGAAGTGAGGCAAGAGCTATCTATTGAGTTGTAGAGTATTTAATGCGGTTGCAGTAAGTTTGTTGATAGTTGGATCTCGAACAACTCAAAATTCAACGATCATCAAACTTGCTACAACCTCATTAAATGCTTTGCAGTTCAATGAATAGCTCTTGCCCTAAAGTAATGGATGTGATGATGTCACCAAACATCCAAAGTAGAAGGATATAATATTAATATCAATGTAAAATAGATAAAAATAAAAAAATACAAATACAAAGGCCCAAAACAATTGATGGAAAATAATTATAAAAAAAATCAAAATTAATGAATTATAATTTTACAATTTTTACGTCATAAGGCGTTTTTCTCCGAACATGTTCGGAAAAACACTGTTCATTTCGTCGTCTATTCGACCAACCGTGCTCCTCCGCTTGTCCTCTTCATGATCCGGTGGTTCTCCGCGTGTCCTCTTCGCGATCCGGTGGTCCTGGAACTTAAACCCCATCCCCGTGTGTCTCCTTCATGATCCATGGGTCCTCCGCGTGTTTTCAAGTTGAGTCTATGTAAAACCTTTGGAGGTAAAGGTTTCCGGTCGCTGCCCTGCTCTGTCCTCCCATTTCGATGTCCTCCCATTTCACCTGCAAGTTTCAGTGTTGGCGTCTTTTCCACCTCTTTGTTGAGCATTGTTCATGGGCTTTGCCGTGACTGTTGAGTTTGTCAGAACCGCAGTTGTCCGGCGATTCTGGAGTTCTGTGGGTGATATTTGGAGAGCCCATCCTGTGAAAGAGCAGTAAAACCTTCGTGCTGATAGTCGAGCCTTCCGAATGTTTTCATGGTTGAAGGTTTCCGGTCGCTGCCTTGCTCTGTCCTCCCATTTCGCCACGTTTAGGTTTAGGTTTTTAACATGGTTTCATTCTTCCATTGCGATGCAAAGCCTGCGAAATGAGCATGCACATCTTGGATCGAATTCGGAGCCATGAAACTATCAGTGATGATCTAGGCAGTAAATAAGGGTGAGAAATGGTGCGGAAAACTGCCAAAAGGCCAACCTGATGTATTATCAGATCACTTACATTACTGCTACCTGTTTGTTATTCTTCGTAGATCCCCTGATTTTCTAAAGCAACAGACATCTGAGGATTGAAATAAGCTTCCTTGAGGAGGTCTTTGAACTATGAACTATGGAGGATTTTTCAATTCTATTCATCTATATTCATCTAATTGATTGCTGCCATGGAGCCATGTTGGCCTTCAGGGTACAGATAATACTACAATTTTGTTTGTTTTTGTGCTGAAGAGTCGTGGCATATTTGCATAAGAATATTGGTATTGTGTGGGAGCGAGCACCCTGTTGGGATTTTCAGTACTCTTTCAATATCTAAATCGTGAGTTACTTCACTGCTAATTTTATATTCTCGTTTTGTTCATCTTTCAAATATGAATAAGGTGGGGTTTTTTTTTTCATAGATCTTGGGAAACCTCAAGCTGTCTGGAGACGAGCAAAATGTATTTATAGCATTGGGATCAACCTATACTCCCTCTTGAAGCAGAGTTCTTGCATTGTGCATCGAGGAGGAATATGGGAGCTGGAAGAAGAAAACTGACTTTCACTTTCAATGATAATAATGACAAAGGAGTGGCAACTCCATATTGTCCATGACATGGTACTGGAAATTTCATAGCCCTAAAGAAATCTGATCTCGCTGTGGTTATCTTTGGCTGCTCCCATCAAACATTCAAGGAGTACGTCACTTAATTGATATTTGGTGTTTTATTTTCCATTTCTTGTTTTGTTTTTGTTTTTTTTAATGGGTTTTAGTTGACAGAATCGGTCAATATTGTACAGAACAAGGGCATAATAGGAAGCCATCAAGATCAAGACGACGGTATTCTTCTAATGACAATAATACCTGTAAGACAATTGTTAACTTAGAGTGGTTCAGAGTTCCTTGAACAGATTAAGGGGAGTAGATGGTAGATGAACTCCATCATTTTCAGTTCTATAACAAATTATTTCATTTATTGGTTGTACAGTCGGAATGCAGGTCAGAAGAATGAACAACCGATCAATTAATTTGGAAGGCAATAATGAGTTGGCAACAGGAGTTCCTCCAAAATGAGGAATGATTCTTCCATTTCAACCACTAGCCATGTCTTTTGAAGATGTACTTAGTTGACATGCCCTCTGTATGGAATTTTATACCCAAGACTGCTCTATTATGTGATTCAGCAATTGCCTGTTTTTGTGCCTTCTCTTACTTGAAGGGTTTGGCTGACAAGTTCTAAATTTGTCTACAGGAATTGAGTGAACAAGTCTCTGAAGATAGACTTCAATTGCTCCAAGATGTTACAGGGGCATTCAGACCTGGTGTTCTTACAGCATTGATGGGGTCAATGGTGCTGGGAAGACAACTCTAATGGGCATCTTAGCTGGAAGAAAGACTAGATGATACATTGATGGTGATATCCCAATCTATGTATTTCCGAAAAAGCAAGAAACCTTTACTCGGATTTCCGGTTACTGTGAACAGAATGATATACATTCTCCACAAGTAACTGTTTGGGAGTCCTTGTTATATTCAACATTTCTCCGTCTTCCAAAGGATGTTGACAAATAAACCAAAATCATAAGTCGACGGCTATGATTTTCTCTAGTCTACCATCCAGTAGTGTTTTCTTTTGACACGATGCCAACTTGTCATGTAACTAACTTGCAAATATTCCAATTCGCGGGCCTTTGTTGATGAGGTCATGGAACTTGTGGAATTAGATAATTTAAGTGATGCACTGGTAGGTTTTCCTGGTGTGACTAGATTGCCAACTGAACAAAGGAAAAGGTTAACAATACATGTGGAGCTTGTTGCAAATCCATCTATAATTTTCATGGATGAGCCGAATACCGGTATGGATGCTAGAGCAGCTGCGATTGTGATGCAAACTATTCGTAATACAATAGATACTGGAAGGACTGTTGTCTGTACGATTCATCAGCCTAACATTGACATCTTTCAAGCTTTTGACGAGGTAAACTAAGGTTTATATTATAAGTCAAGTTGAATATTTGTTTCAGATTTTGGTGTTGATTTTTGGTTTACAATGATGGATTCAACTCCTGTTAATGAAAAGAGGAGGGAGATCCATTTTCTTCGAGCCACTAGGACAGAATTCTCACAAGGTTGTCGAATACTTTGAGCTAACGACTTGCATATTTTTGTAGTCATTAGAAAATGAAAAGAGTTTGGGACCTAGAACTGCTAATTTAATCCCTAAATGTGAGTTAATTTTCTGATTTTCATCATGAAAAATTGCAGGCCATTCCAAGAGTACCAAAGATCAAAGATAAGTACAACCCAACTACATGGATGCTGGAAGTTAGCTATATTGGTGCTAAACATGGTTTGGGGGTAGAATTTGCAGAGCATTACAAGAACTCTTCCCTCAATAAGTAAGCATTAAAGTTATCAATATTTTTCCACCAAAATCCTTATGTTTACAATGTTTAGCATTACAAGAAGTTTACAAGACACAAAGATATCAGCTTCAAACTCACATTCTAATATTTCATCTGTTTATTCGCTATAAAGGCAGAACAGAGCATTGGTGAAAGAGCTTAGCATTCCACCTCCAGGACCGAATGATCTTTATTTTGCAACCCAGTAATCACAATCATTCTTTGGATAGCTCAGTTCCTTCCTATGGAAGTAATGGTTGACTTACTCGCAGAGTCTTGATTATAACATTGTTTGATACACATTCACATTTGCGTGTGCTCTAGTGCTGGGAACAATCTTTTGGAAGGTTGGCACAATGATGTACTTGATATTTAACTCTATAAGACGGATTACTGTCCAAAACATTAAGTTGTTTGGATTGACGAATCACAAAAATGTTTGATGCTTATACTCTGTATGTTATGGACTCCCGATCTTCTCAGATACTAAGAAATACGTTGACTGCATATCAGGGACAACAACAATGATCGTTTTAGTGTTGAAAGGGATTTGTTTAGCGCATTATATTCTTGGGAGTTAAAAATTGTTCAACTGTGCAGCCTATGGTTGCAGTAGAGAGAATTGTGTTCTACAAAGAAAGGGCTGCAAGGATGTACTCTGCATTGCCCTATGCTCTGGCTCAGGTTGGTTATGTTTTATTGTTTCATTTTATTTTCAATCCTAATTATCCACATTCGAATTCTCCATGGTCCAAAGTAACTAGAAATACTTATTTATGAGAAGGGCATAATGGTATACTTTCAGAGCCTTGCTGAAATATTATAGTTTTCCTAATGAATCTCATTTCCAGAAGTAGAACCCGAAAGCTATATATACATCTCTGATTTCACTGAAACCTTGTGTGTTTCTGTAGCCACTAAATCTCTATATTTCACAATGTAATTGGAAAGAGTAGATACGTTTGTCAAAGGAGATATACCAAATTTGTATCCATCGAAGTCTATTATGAGAATGACATTGGAATATCTAATGTTCCATTGCTAAGCTTCCCCTTCTTGATGAATATGAGCTAGCATATCTTCATTGTTGTGTTTTCATCCAAAGGAGTTCTTCCTGCTCCTCTTCCACTAACAATTCAATGTCTGAATATTGATCCCTAGAGTATATATTGTATTCAAGAATCAAGATAGAAAAATCAAATAAATTGCACTTCGGTATATTGATCTAGGTTACTAAAATCTACGAATTTCCAAACTCTAAAAAAATAATGAACAAATTTAAATATTGCAGTCTACTTAAATAATACTATATATACAAAAAGGACATAACAAAGACAGTTATTTTTGGGCTTAACTATCAAAGGGGCATGTGTATGGCAGTATCAACAATTGCAAGGTTTTTAGGCTCCAAAATAAAGGTCGAGGAAACTAGGCTATGAGCCAAATAAAATTGGATAGACTGAAGAGCACTAGCCCTTATATAATACACTTGATTTTTTACTATGTAATCCTTTCCTTGCGCCAAAGCAATGTGTAGTTATAATCCAACACTCATAAAATGAGCATAGCTAAGATCCACTCCTTATTGGCATCTCAGGTTACTCCCACCCAATTATTGCAATCCTCTCCTACATTTACTCATCTTGCATTAAGAAAGTGTTTGGATTTCTTTAATCGTGTCCTTGGAAGGCAAAGGCAAGCGGGAGGCAACAAACTCCAATAATTTACAAGGTAATCCATTCAGAGAACCTATCAAGAATTAAGTTTAGCATGTCTGTGTTTGTCAAGATTTGATTTTTCAGTTGTTTCTATATATAGTTTTGTTGGTTAGGCATGGTATGATATTTTAGATATGTCTCTTATACCTCGTTCTATAAATACTATCCTACTTTAGGATAAAGTGTTTGAAATTCTTACCTTTGTTAAATTCCAACACAAAATTGTTGCCTCATGACCAAATATGCTACATTGATCACACCAAACAGAGTTAGAGATAGTTAAAAAATGTTCAATAGATATGTCTCTTATTGGCATCTCAGGTTACTCCCACCCAATTATTGCAATCCTCTCCTACATTTACTCATCTTGCATTAAGAAAGTGTTTGGAATTCTTTATTCATGACCTTGCAAGGCGAAGGCAAGTGGGAGGCAACAAACTTCAATACTTTATATGGTAATCCATTCAGAGTACCTATCGAGAATTAAGTTTAGCATGTCTGTGTTTGTCAATATTTGATTTTTTAGTTGTTTCTATATATAGTTTTGTTGGTTAGGCATGGTCTGATATTTTAGATATGTCTCTTATACATCGTTCTATAAATACTATCTTGCTTTAGGATAAAGGGTTTGAAATTCTTACCTTTGTTAAATTCCAATGCAAAATTGTTGTCTCGAGACCAAATATGCTACATTGATCACACCAAACAGAGTTAGAGATAGTTAAAAAATGTTCAATAGATAATTTCCATAGCATGAGCAACTTGTGAGGGTGAAGTAGGAGGTTTAAATGTCAAATGACCTTGGTAGTAATGTTGAAAGGTACACGATAGAGAGTGATCTCCATAGAAAGTCCAAACCAAGTATTAAGAGAGTGCCATAATAGGAAAATGGTGGTAGTTAACAAACCTTTCGGTGAGGGTTGAAGTGGTAGGATTTCTTGTGAAAACTTGCCAGAGAATGTATAGATCCAAAGTGCTAGAAAAATGTGGATTCAAACTCATAGATTAGAAAGAAAAAATGCCCAAAAGCTATGGTTGTTAGAGGGTGAATGAGTCTGTCATGCCTTGTGTGACATTTGTTGAGTTCGGAAACGTGGAGGTGACAAAAAAGGCAATTCATACACCTTGTCGAGCTTTACCTATATTAGCTATTAAAGCATAATAAATTACATCATATCACCACCCATACATGCCATGTTTCACATCAATTTTCTGAATTCAAACTTTCTCGTTAACTCCAACAATTGATGACGTTTGCTGATACAGACGAAAAATAAAAAATTGAGAATTGTTCCACTTGAATCCATGCAAAGGGATGCTTGTATTTGTTTTCCATGTTAATGAGTTGTTCCAGCTTTAATTGCTGAAGAAAACTCTGTTGGAAACAACAATTATGAACAGTTTGCACAATTAAACTCTCAAATTAAAACTAAACATATAACAATTCAAACCAGTAATGAATCCATTGTCAAATATCAAATCACTATCTTTCCCATCCTACTTCCCATGTTCGTCCTCTTGTGGATAGGATATCTTCTCATCTTCCTCACCATGATATTTACGCCGTAAGGCACTTTTCTCTCAGAAGTTCGGTTTTGGAGCATTGTAGCACCGTTGGCCTTCGAACAAATAGGCATTTGCCACATGTCTTACTTCTTATCCATTTATTGGGTTGCCACATGTCCGGTTCTTGATTTGTGTAGAAAAACTCAGCAGCAATTTAATACGCCAAAACTGAGGGTTTGATTTTTACGCCGTAAGGCGTTTTTCTCCGAAGTTCCTCGGAAAAGTACTGTTCATTTCGTCGTCTATTCAGCCAACCGTGCTCCTCTGCGTGTTTTCTTCGGGATCCATTGGTTCTCCGCGTGTCTTCTTCATGATTTGCTAGTTACACCGATAGGTGTTTTCTTCTCTGAAGTCATCTTTGTGGACACTGTTCACTTCGTCGTTCCTTTGCCCAACCAACGTTCTCCATGTGTTTGGTGTGTTGTTTCAACCAATGTTCACCACGTTCCAGTGCAGTGCGTTGTTGAAGAAGTTGCGTGTTGAAGAAGTTTATGCTTTCCGGGGTTACTTGTTCAGTAAGTTTGTTGTGTCTCCATCGGTTCATGCCTTCAACCCACCACTGTATAAACATGATAAACATTGCTTGAGATTGCATAACATAAAGACATTGGGAACATGATATTACACTCAGATTCAAGCAATGGAGGCTAATGTTAGTATGAATGCAGGTTCTCACAAGAGAAACGAGCTGGTATTGATTCGCCATGACGCGCAAGTTGGTGTAAGTTTATTGTATTGCATTTACTTCATTTCCTAGAATTTCTCCTTTTGCTCTGTTATATGCGACATTTGGGCTTGTTTGCACTTGAATTTGCACAAAGAATGAGGATTAGATTGCTAATAGAATATTGTATTGCTGGTATTCCTTTCACTTGTTAAGATCTGAGTAATAAGAAGTTTAGCATTAAAGTTATTGAGCCCTCTGTTGTTTCTGTAGAGTTTGAGATTGTTCTTCTACAGTTTGGAAACATAGCCAGTTTGTTTTTCCTTTTGTTGGGTATTGACTAGTGGTAAAGCTGGATAACAAGTTTGGGAACTGGATCTGTAAAGATATGAACTTGGGGTATTTCTTTTTATTTTGATCAGATTACCCATGAGGATTTTCACTGGAAAACAGTCCCATATTATAACTTGTTCTATAGAACCCTTCACAGTGATTGGGCTTGGGAATGCATATGAGAAATGAAATTGCATTCATATTTTGTCCGATATCACCTTAGCAAAAATATGATTGTTGGGTTTTAGAGGTCCAAGATGAACTGAGTTGAGTCATAAACCAGAATAAAGATAAACATAATAAGCTGACAATGTAATTTAATTAGAAAGGAACAATAATCACAATTTAGATGATATGGCACAAAAGTAGTATAAACCCAAATTGGCCTTCTCTTATGGTATTCAATATAATGCTGATATGATATAAGACTACAAGTTTTACAGACTCAGATCCCATAACATAAAGATTAAGTAATGATTGACCAAGTCAAAATCATAACAAGGTCTGGTATTAGGCTATTAATGGTCTCTCTGATTCAACAGAGCACTGCAAAGAAGAGTAAGTGAAGTTGTAGAATTTTTTTTTCATTTTTTGTTAGTTTGGTTTGTGTAATTGAGAATGAATGGCTATTGGTATGCAGCTGAAGCCTCTGAGCAACCAAGTATTCCATATTTGTGGAGATAATGTTGGTGTGATAGCAGATGGGGAGCTCTTTGTGGTGTGCAATGAGTGTGCATTCCCAGTTTGCAGGACTTTCCATGAATATGAGCATAAGGATGGAAACAAGTCGTGTCCTCAATGCAAGACCAGATACAAGAGGCATCAAGGTGACTAGATAGATACATTTTTATTGTTTTGGTGTTTAGCAAGTTATGGAAACCCGCATTGCACAAAGCCTATATACTGCACATATGATGTTAACATTTTTATAGATGTGGAATATGGGCATTGTATTCGAGTTAGTTGTCGATTAGTATCTGGGTAGTAGTAAATGATAACTGTCTGATAATGGGCGTGTTGCTGCAGGGAGTCCAAGAGTGGAAGGAGATGAGGAAGAAGATGATTTCGATGATTTGGAGAATGAGTTTAACTACACTCATGGTGGAAGAGATGACAGGAAACAAAGGGTAGAAGCAATGATGCAGTGGTAGATGCATGGGCGAGGGGAGGATATTGATTCTGTTACCCCTTCAAGATCCTCAACTCAAGTTCTTCTTCTCACAAACAGTCAACCGGTATAGTCTCGACCATCTAGGGGAGGATATTGATTCTGTTAACCCTTTAAGATAGGATCCTCAACTCAAGTTCCTCTTCTCACAAATGGTCAATCGGTATAGTCTCGACCATCTATTTATTGATTTGGGTATTTTTGTCCAGATATCTATGTTTCTTTTTAATAATTTGGTATCTTTGTTCAAATATAGCTGGATTCTATGGTGTATTTGGGTATATTTGTTCCAAAATCCGAGTTCTGTTGTGTGGTATATTTAGTCCTCCATTTCTCATAAACCATAGGGATTGATCCCCTGACCTAAGTGTCACGAAAGGTAGAGTATCAGACAGAGAAGTGAAGTGGGTGAACACTAACTCAAACTCGAAGAATTATTATTCCCATAGCTGCTTGCTGTCGATGCGCTTCCAATGTTCCCCAGAGCAAACAAATTTGATGTATACACAACTTGCGCAATCAAGGTTCCAGAATTAATGCAGGGATTCTTTATGTATTCATAGCTGAGACCCTGGAAATCCTAGACCCAATAAGGCTGCAAATTATCATTATAAAGCACTAGGCCCCCTTTCTCTTCCACCAGGGAAAAACGCCTAGCGAAATGATTGTTGGGTGAGGCATTGTTCGCTAGCTTCTGCATGCTTAGAAGAATTTGCCCGATCGTCAGCATATTGGTGGGATGTTTCCAGCTGAACCAGATAGTGTAAGCATCCAGATTTCGGGAATTCACATTCATGGTATTATAGAGATTCCAGTTTCCATTCTCCACTAATTCCATCGATTCCACTGAGTTGTCAGATGACCAAACTTAGGTGCCATTGGAGTCGAGGAGGACCAAAACTCTGGTTCTGCCAATGCGCATCAGCCTGGCTTTCTCTCTGATGGGTCTAGGTAGAGTATCAAACAGAGAAGTGAAGTGGGAGAACACTAACTCGAACTCGAAGAATTCTTATTCCCATAGCTACTTGCTGCCGATGCGCTTCCAATGTTCCCCAGAGCAAACAAATTTGACGTATACACAACTTGCGCAATCAAGGTTCCAGAATTAATGCAGGGATTCTTTATGTATTCATAGCTGAGACCCTGGAAATCCCAGACCCAATAAGGCTACAAATTATCATTATAAAGCACTAGGCCCCCTTTCTCTGCCACCAAGGAAAAACGCCTAGCGAAATGATTGTTGGGTGAGGCATTGCTCACTAGCTTCTGCATGCTTAGAAGAATTTTCCCGATCGTTAGCGTATTGGTGGGATGTTGCCAACTGAACTAGATAGTGTAAGCATCCATATTTTGGGAATTCACATTCGTGGTATTGTAGAGATTCCAGTTTCCATTCTCCACTAATTCCATCGATTCCACTGAGTTGTCGGATGACCAAACTTGGGTGCCATTGGAGTCGAGGAGGACCAAAACTCTGGTTCTGCCAATGCGCATCAGCCTAGCTTTCTCTCCGATGGGTCTATTTCGATTAGCGTTCCAGATCTTGGTGCCCTTGGGAGAAGAGGAAAATGGGATAAAGACGATTTGATAGAGTGAATTTGCCAGAGTTGTTGTGATCCAGAAATCCCATTTAATGCAATTGTTTGGTCACTTGTGGTTTATATAATATTTAAGACAATTTATTGCTAGTTTGAATTGTTATATTATAGTTTAAATGTGAGAGTTTAATTATGCAAGTTGTTCATAATTGTTTTTGCGAACAGAGTTTTATTTAGCAATTGGCTTCCAGCTTTAAAAGAAATTGTGTAGTATTCGATGATAAAATTTTGATCAACTAGGTATCTGTCACAGTGCATAACTGCAACAACCATGAATTTCTACTATTTTTAGGGTTGAACCTCTATTCCCTGTTTTTGCTGTCACAAGCATAACCGCAACAACCATGAATTTCTACTATTTTTAGGGTTGAACTTCTATTCCTTGATTTTGCTTTATCTTTTCCATTTGCATTTTATTTTGAAGTGTTCTATTTAGTGTCCATTTTAATCTTAATAACCTCACACAATCATTTTCTAAGTTGAGACACTTGATTCTATTTTTTTTCGTAATATTTGAAAATTTTAATATTATGTTTAGGGTACTTACCAAGTGATTAGTACCCAGGAAAAAATATAACACAAGTTTATGAAGATAAGCTAAAGAAGGATATCAAAAATGCCAAGCATGTGACAAAAACTAAACAATGTGAAAAGGTTATAGCAAAAGGCTTATAAATGATAGTCTATTATCTCCAGGTTATAGCAGCCATATGTAATATGATCTAAATATTCATTAGTTTGCTATTTTTTTATCAGGTACCATAACCATATTCTCTTTGATATAACACCAGGATAGGGCAAGACTGCAATATCCTTGAACTTAGTCCATATATTCATGTGATATTAGTGTATTGGGGATTTCCTGGGGTGGACTGTGCATGTTAAATGTATGGGACTTTGTCATAGATCTAGTTTTTATTTGAGCATTTTCCAAGCTCTTCTAGGAATTGTATGAGACCTTACCTCATGGACTGGAAGCAAAAAAACCCCATGTTGCTCTTATTGTTGGGTTCTAATTTGTGCTTCCTCTTTAGTTTTCTTTGCCTTTTTTAATTGTTGTTTCGTAGGAAATTCTTGACAATTTTTACTTATTGATGAGGCATTCAGTTGTCTCGATTGCAAGATTGAGTTGGTATGGTGCTCATTCTTGTTGCTTCTATCATGTCTTTTTAATCTTTATTGTAATAGGGAGAGGACTACAAAGGCTTCAGAGTACTACTGCACTATTTCAGGTAAGGGATATTTTTATTTGATTCTGTTGTTTTCCACATTCTCATTAAATTAAATACCTTTGCAATCCAGTGGCAAATTGGATGGTTGATTTGTTCTTAAAAGTGATATATATATATATATATATCCAAAACATAATTTCATATTTATCATATAATATAGTTATTTCTTTTTGTAATTTTCATTACCAATTCTTTTGGTAAACCTTTTGTATTGCACAACGGATTCTAATTTTGCTCTCGACATTTGTTGAGTTAGCTAATTTCTTAACCCGATTCAACAAGTTTTCCTTTAGGGAAAGAATTTGACCAGAAAGGAAGCAATGGATTTCAAATTTTCCTAAACTCTTCTTAGACGAAAACTAAAACAAAGAGAGGACCTTTGTGGATTATGTATAATGATGTTGAGGATTGGACTTTTTGACATGTTAGTTAGGCATATCTTCAACTGATAGTATATGAGAAACATATTCTTCTTTCCATCAGGACTAGCCTATAGGCCTGATATACCTTGACAATCTTGTTTCATGTGGCTAAGACTATAAAATTGATTGTGGAGAAGGGAAAATGCCATGGCAAGAGGGTGATATGACATAAAATTTCCTTTTTCTTCTCGATGAGTGAAGATGTGTAATTTAATGATGAATATTTAAATAGTGTGAAAATTGAAGATGAATCTAGTGTCTTCCTTCTACACCGTCACAAAAACTTCATCAAATCTCTAGCATTAAAACACTCAGTAATAAGCAAGAACCTAAAAGCTTTTGGCGTAGTCTATTGGTGGAGTCTTACTATATATTAATGAACATTGCTATCAATTTGGTTTAGAATAATTGCTTCATATTGTTGTGTTAAATCCATTGATTAAAGGTGTTACCTGGTGGACTTCTTGTTGTTGATCTCATGTCTACTCCTTCCTTCATTAACCAAAACTATTTAACCATTTCATCTTCATATTCTTGGCAGGCATTTTCCCACTCTTGTTACATCGTTAGGCATTTTTCCCTGGAGTTTGTTTTAGAATCACTGTTCATTTTGCTGTCCCTCCCGCAAATAATATGATGCCATGCGTCTCATATTTTCGTGAATCTATAAGTGCCATGCATCTCATCTTTTTGTGAATCCATAAGTGCCATGTGTCTCATTAGTCAGGAACCGCAAAGTTTGATATAAGGTTTTCATGCGGTTTCATGTCCGGGAAGTCTCCCTCCATTCCACTTAGTGTCTGAATCTTGAAAATGTGTCTTCCTTCACTTCAGGAAGATCTTCTTCTTGAGAGGGAGCATTGTTACCATTTAGCAGAGTGGATACAATAACAGTGACAACAAGAAATACGTAATTTCAAAATTTGGATGGAAAATAGGCGATAACTGTGGAGTTTTCAGAGAAAACGGTACTGAATTCCAGAGCAACAATGGGGAGAAGGATGCCTCCAAGACTTTTATTGAAAGGGAGAAGTATGCAGCTGAAGAATGGATGCTTCAAGTTCTCAAGCAAATGATGCTTCATATTGTATATCATATGGATGGGGCACCATTCATTCGGAGGACGAAGCAGGATTTTTGGAGAATGGGTTGCTTGTTAAATAGGTTGACACCAATTCTAGTAAGAATTTGATGGACTGGACGAGTTGTAGGGGACATGGTGGGTTGTTTTCATTATATTGATAAGTTATCAACTATCCTCTTTTCCATTGAAGGATTCCATCGGTTATGTAAGCAATAGTTGAACTGCATTCCGAGACTGAGTTCAAACGGGCTTGACCTAAAACACTTAAATAAGTGCACTGACAGTAGTATCAAAATGAAAATCCCAAGATTTTCAACGCGTACTCTATATTATAGATGGTTATCAGAGGGCATATGATGGATTCAAGGATATGTTTATTTTGAAGTGAACAATGTTAACTGTATTCATATATATTCTCAGACTAGTTAGCTCTATGGAATCTGTAATGGGATTTTTTCTTTTTTGTATCAATTGTGTCTACTTTTTGTATCTGTAGTTGGGCATTTGGACTACTCTGACATATTATTTTTATATGTTTATATCAATTATGTCTACTTTCCATATATGTAATTGGTAATTGGTGGGGTATTAGCAAGTATGCAATAGATATGGTGGTTATCTACTCATCTAGCTCCAACCTTACCTGCTCATTGCCCAAAAATATCTTTAATCATAGATGCCATAACCGCAGCTTCAAAAGTGAAACAAACATTGGAAACCACAATGAATGTTCAAAAGCTGATAGGTGTCTTTTGAAACATAAAACACCTTCTATTCATGGTCATGATGAAGAATTAAATATGTTTACATTTTCAGAAATAGACAAGCTAACAAGTTCAGTAAATAAGCTTAGTCTACACTCAGAGATTTTACAAACAGTCCAAGAAATAAGGATGAATGAAACAAAAGAAAAACATGGACTAGGATTTATCTCTGCAAGGAAGATTCCAAAATCAAGACTAGAAGAAAATCTTCCACAAAGTTGCTATAAGCCTAGCAAAATAGAAATAAAGAAATTCTTAGGCTTATACAAAGGTATTTCTCCATATACTGCTTCAGATGAATGGATGAAAAAGATGTTTTCATGGGATATATACACCCATCCACTAGCAGAGAAATACAAGAAAGAATTAGCAGTAGTCAAAACAGAAAGAAAATCTTATGCTCATAAAAGAAAACAAGCATGGTTAGATTATATGAAGCAAAATGACTATTGGCTTTCATTTTATGAATTTTATTATTGTCATGGAATCAGAAATTGGGATACTCCTTTCATCATTCCCCAATTCTCTGATAAAATAAAAAATATGCTATATAATGCAAGAAAAAGATTGATGTCAAAAGAATTGAATGCTTTCAATCTTGAAGAAGACGAGACATCAAGCTCTCAGACTAAAAAGCATAAATGGACAAGAGCTGATGGAAAAATACTCACATCTACTTTTCTGCTTCCACCATGGGATAACCTTAAAGCAAAAGAAAAGAATGATGATGGTAGTATAGAATCTACAATACTATTCTCTCCAGCTCTTCAAGATAATAAAGAGATCACTATAAGAGATCTGGAAGCATAGGCAAATTGGGGAAACTACTATCTCCAAAAAGGAATTCAGCACCTGCATAGAACTTTTGACAAACAGAATTCAGATTTCAAGAAATTTGAAGAAGAAAGAAAAACTATGATGGATGAACAAGGATCAAGATGGTCAATTGTTTTGTCAAAAATAAATGAATTTGGTTTAGGAATGAATGCTTTGTCAAAATCTATTTCTGAGTCAATCCCTATCAATGATCATTATCAGTCTATGATAGATACAATTTCCTTAGATAGCAAAAATACAAGAAGATATCTGAGAACTATCACAGAGAAATTGCCTGTCCTCAATAAAAGGATAGAACAACAACCAGAAACTACTCATCCTCCGCATTTATCTTCCTACCCTACATACCAGCCTACATATCCACAAAACAAAAATGATAAAGGTTTCATATTACAATCTCCTAAACCTTTTTCCTATCTTCCTCCACCTCAGAATATTTCAATGCCCTTTTCATCTCCTTCCTATTCTTTCCCTGGACTTTCAAATGAAATTCCAAATCATATGTACATTCCAACCTCTTTCAACATCAAAGATAAGAAAAAGAAAAAGAAAATTCTCTCTTCAGACTCAGAAGAAGAACCAAAGAAAATTGAATCATTGCATACTATTCATGATATTCCTGGTTATTTCGAAGTCGATCCAGCTACATTTGAATTATTGGCAAAAATGGACAGTGAATATTATGAATCTCCAAGTTCAGAAAGTGAAACAGATGAATTACCCTGCAATAGTTCCTCGTGTTCAGAATGCGATGAATGTCATACTTCAGAGTCAAGTTCTGATGATAAGCTTCACTTTCAAATTCCCAAATGGAAAAACAAAAAATAATGGAGATCTCTGCCAGAATTCTATTCCAGTAGAGAATCAAAGCCGCCAAGAGAATTCAAAGGCGACACAATTTATACTTGGTCCATAGATAGCAAAACTACACAAGAAATTATAGATATGTGTGGTGATATGTTAACATGTTATAGATGTTATCTTGCCTCTAGATTAGAGTCTATATTAGCATACAAAATGATAACAAGTGGTTTTACAAGATCACTGCAAGAATGGATGTATGCAGTAGAGAAACAGACCCCTGGTACTTTGTCTACTTGGGAACAAATGATTTTGCTTCATACTTCAGGTCCTCAAACTGGTCAACCTATTCTAGACAAACAAGGTAAAGCAATGAGCAATGCATTGGGATGCATGGTTCACTATCTTCAGAATGCTTTCATTGGAAATGAAAAACCATGACTTGGTGTTCTAGAGCTTTGACTCTAGAAGATGAAATGCAGAGATCTGACACAATTTGAAGAATACTATAACCAGTATATAGCAATTGTCTTCAGATTACCAGATCCTTTGAATGAAAAATGGACAAACCTTTTCCTCAATTCTCTTCCATCCTGGTTTTTTCAACGCCTCAACAGAATCTGGCCACCAGTAAATGGTCAACCTAGCTTCAAAGTCCAACCTTTTGGTCTTATCAGACAAGCAGTGCATGCAGAAATTTTGGACACATACAAGGAAATCAAGTTTCAAAACGCTGTCCAAGATCCAATGAAATCAGGAACTTACAGAGCACTATGTAAACAAAGAAACCTACCTCCGCCTACTTTTGATGAAAAAATCTGACGATCTTCACATTCTTCGAAGCATTCTTCTTCCAAGAAAACTTCGAAGAGGGGGGGTAAGTATCATAAGTATCATGGTAAGTATCATAAGTCTCACCAGAAACACCATGATAAAACAGAAAAGACAAGACAAGAAAAGCACTACAAACATGTAGTCACAGGCAAAGACAAGAAACACAAAAAAGAAGTAAAATGCTTTAAATGTGGTAGGAAGCATTATGCCAATGAATGCAAGGAGAAAGATACTTCAAAAAAGTTGAATGAGCATAGAGAAGATTCAGACTATGCCACAGCCTCTAAAGATGAAAATTGTTCTTACTATGGAACATGCAAATGCTTAGTTAATGTTCTAACCCCTGAACACAAAAAATGTATTCAATTATTGTCACAGTGAATAGCAACAACGCAATATCACCAGACAAAAGAACATTACCATCAGATGCCAATAGAACAGATAAAAGCTACAACATAAGAACCAGCAAAAGAATCTTCCAAAAAACAGAAAGGTTTGAAAGCCTCTTTTATTCCTCATTTTAATCTTTTTGATTTAACTAAACAATTTGAAGTTCCTCATTCCCCAGCTATTACTTTAGAAAGCTTGGATTCAGAAATCAAAATTCTGAAAAAACAGGTAGAATATTTGTATAGTATACAATCCCAACCATCTACTCCTAAAGATCCTTTTCCATAAAAAATCAAGTTTTCAGCTCAGAGAAAACCATATGAAAAAACACCATTTGTATATATTCTTATAAATCCAAATTTCAGCCTCAAACCTGAAACCTCCTGTCAATCCTTTCCTACCTCTCCCAAAAGAGAATTATCTCCAATACCGCCATTAGAAGAATCCTTAGGAGACACGACCTTGAATAGTTTTTCTATTACAGATGAACAAATTTCTTACATCATTAGGATACCTAGTCTCATCTATGAAAAACAAAAGACTACATCAATAAAGAAATATAAAGCTTTAGTAGACTCTAGTGCAAGGATGAATATCATCAATCCTATCCTGGTACCACATAACTGCACAGAACCAAGTACTCTTGCAGCTATAAGCACAGCAACAGACAAAGTAGATACTCCATGGCAGTGCACAATGAAACTTTATCTTTCAAAAGACAAATGGATAATAATCACAGCAGTCTTGTTCAAGATAGATCATGGCAACAAACAGAGTAGATACTCCATGGCAGTGCACAATGAATCTTTATCTTTCAAAAGACAAATGGATAATAATCACAGCAATCTTGTTCAAGATAGATCATGGCATGATCCTAGGATCTCCTTTCCTAGAAAGACTATGGCCAAATGGATTAACAAGACAAAAAGGAAAGTTTGGTCATCATTTTACAATACAGGATGAATCTGTTTTCTTCCCCTTCATCATGAAGAATGAGCCAAGTGTTTTCCACAGAATTGAAGCAATTCAAGAACACTTAGGATAAATACAGAAAGAAAAGGAGAAGATCAAGACAGAGCTTCAACTCTCAGATCCAAACTACATAACTGCACTGAACAAGGTAAGACACTCTCTACTTAAAAGTTGCAGTTTAAATCCAACAGAGTTTTGGCATATATTCAAACATGAAGTTAATCTTCAATATGTTCCATATGTGCCATATTCATATGAAGTTAATCTTGACATATTGAAGATTAACTTCATGTTTGAATATATGCCAAAACTCTGTTGGATTTAAACAATTGATCCTTGTTAATGAGTGGAGTATGAGGCAGGTTGTTGAACACGCATATTATATCACATTAAAGAGATGGCATGGTTGGATTTCTGCAGTAGCCTTCAATGTGAGCTTACTACAATGTTCTTTCTATTTTTCCAGATTTTATCAAAGTTAAACATATTACTGTGCTGTATATTGATCCGAAAAGTTATGTATAGCAGGTAGGTTTGAAATTGATTCCTGAAAGGGAGAAGTTCATTGAGCTGTTAGGAGACCTGAATGATGATATTGAGAAATCCATGTCAGCTTTGCCTCCTCATCTACAGGAAATTCACAAGTTTCTAGTAAGTTCAGGATCTAAAATAAATTGTAATGTTTCTAGCAAAATATCATTATGTAGAAGTTCACTTGATTTGATCTTTCAGAATGAAGAGCAAAGCTAGACGTTTCATAGATTGAATTGGACAAAACTACAGTTTTGTGCGTATTTGTTGTGCAGCAAAGCCTCCATTTGGACAGGATGAAATCATCATAAGTTCTCTGAAGGTGCTCTTCACTCCCCAATTTGTTCAGGATTCAAATTGTTAGGTAAGAGATTTGAGTCTGAGTTCTGCATCTTCTAAACAACACTAAGTATACTGTGTACAAATTTTGTAGGTTGATTTAACAAGGAATTTCCATATAATATATATGTTGTTTCACATTCCTGTGGAGATGTAATTCTCTGTGACTTTATTTCATTGGGTAATAAGAGTAGCTCCCATTTCCAGATACCGTGTAAAGATCTTGGTAGCTGGAATAAACAGGAAAATTCAATAATGTTGACTTTCAGTTTCAAATTAATATATTTTTCCTTTTTTATTCATTTGAACAAACTTTAAATTTCTATGTTTTATTTCTGAAATTGCTTTGAGAAACATACCCATTAATATACTCTTTTCCTTTTTTTGTTCATTTCTCTATGAAGTTGCTTTGGAAAACATACCCGAAGGTAAAAACATGGACTTCCCTCAACTTTTTGTCAGATTCCAGGGGTATCTATTTTCCAAGTTCGTCTTTCTTTTCATTTTGTTTAAGCTGGTTTGAGTAATATTCCCCTAGGTTGAAAGTTGCACTACAGAACATGAATTTCTTTTGGCTTAAATGCCAGATTTGAGAGATTCCTTGTTGGACTTATGATGGAGCCATGTGGTTAAAACATATTTGCAACAGCGATACTTGTTCCTAGGCATTCAAGTTTCCCCATTTCTTACTGATTTTTCCCCTAACAGCTCATTTGAATTTCTTGAAATTTTCAAGCCATACCACTAACTGATCTCAGGTTCTAAAAGAATTCCATCCCCGCGATGTGATGTTATTTTTTAAACAAAACCATTTCCTCCATATCAGATACTCACCTGGATGAGGATTCAATAATATAGCACAGTTCATAGACATTTGGATGCTAATAGAAATATCCATGAAAAAAGGAATTCGCAGGCTACGGATGATGGGAGACTCCAAATTCATAGTAGATTGAGTAAATGAAAAAGTCACGGTTTTAGCTATCCTCTTGAGCATGTTGCTTCAGGACATTCAACTCTCTCTCGCCTTCCTGAATTGGTACTCTTGTAGCCACATCCTCCATGAGCTTAATGAAAAAGCTGATGCTCTTTACCAGGAATCTCTTGCCCATCCTTCAAGAGTCTACGAGGTCTACCAATACTATGAAGGTGAGGATATTTATTCTATGGATATTTATTCTCTTTTTTTCTTATGAAAATGGTAAGGGCTTCAAAGTTGTTCTCAGTTATATGAATATATGTATCCATTAATGTAATCGTTGTTTCAATCCCTACAAGAAAGAATATACAAAGTGAAGGTATCCGATGATTGCTATTAGAGGAAGTATCACACTCAGTACTGGTTGTATCGAGACATTTTTCACTAGGAATGGTGATCTTACTAATGCATTGTGACAACAAAAATTCCATATGCGAGGCTATGGGGAGGCATGGCTTGTATATCTTCCTTCCTGGGCTGGACTGATTATTTGTTCTTTGTTTCACTGTTTTCTTTCTTTGTTAAATTATGAAAAAAGAGGAGAAAGGGTAAAAGAATTGCAAGAGGGCACAAGAAAGCACCCTAAATAACTACCAAAGGAAAAAGTGAATATGGTATCTTCAAAAAATTTAAGGAAATATCACCAGGAGAGATTCATGTTTGATCTTTATTTAGATGCTGAGGAGCAAGGGTAAAACTCAGAGAAAATGAAAAGCAATATTCTTGAGCATCAGAAAAGATCAACTAAACAGTACATACTATCAGTTGGTCATGATTATTCTTGGAACAAGCAATAGTCATTGCCATTTATGCCAAAACAAAAGTGTCACAAAGAGATGGACATGAAACAACTAGAACCATGCAAAGAGAAGAAGAGGCACTACTACATTTCGACCCAAAATCCGACGGCCGTCATGTCGGATTTTCGACACTTTCCTGTCGCATGTACGACACTTTGATTTTTTCTTAAGCGTCGGAAACGTGGCGTCGGTTAAGCGACACTTAACTAACCGTCGGTTAAGCAACACTTAACTAACCGTCGGTTAAATGTCAACCGTCGGATAAGCGACAGGTATAACCATCGCTTAAACCATTGCTTTAGAGAGTAAGCTGTCGCTTAAGCGACGGATAGCATGACAAGGCGTCGCAAAAACGACAGATATAGTTGTCGATTAAGCGACGGATATGAAGAAGAGTCGTCGCATTTGCGACAGATAGATCTGATTTTTAAGCGCCACGTATTATTAATAACCGTCGCATTTGCGACAGATAGCATGACAAAGCGTCGCAAAAACGACAGATATAGCTGTCGATTAAGCGACGAAAATGAAGAAGAGTCGTCGCATTTGTGACAGCTAGAACTAATTTTTAAGCGCCACGTATTACCAATAACCGTCGCATTTGCGACAGATAGCATGACAAAGCGTCGCAAATACGACAGATATAGCTGTCGATTAAGCGACGGAGATGAAGAAGAGTCATCGCATTTGCGACAGCTAGAACTAATTTTTAAGCGCCACGTATTACCAATAACCGTCGCATTTGTGACAGATAGCATGACAAGGCGTCGAAAAAACGACAGATGTAGCTGTCGCTTAAGCGACGGCAGTGAATTTTTTTTTAAAAAAAAATATATTAAATATTTATAAGCCCCCAACCTGCCAGAATATCAACAAGTTGGAAGCATTGTTTATGTTATTGAATGCATTATTTACTTGTCATATTGCTAAAGTATATTTCATTTCAAGTCTCTCATGGAATGAACGTGGTAACCGTAATTATAACTTGTAGCATCTTTTGATCTACTACAAGTTGTAAGTATTAAAGCTTTCATTACTTTATCTTTTGTTTATACTTAAGTGGTTTTATAAGTATTGGGAGACCTCCTTGGGCCTAAAGTGAGAGGATAATCATGTTGAGGTTACAGTGATACATCTCCTTTGTTATCCCAAGGTTTTATGCATGGGTTGGGATGCCATTGTTGCACGACCAACCATTATGCCCTTCATCAATTCGGTAAATGGATTGTGTATACAACCCTACCAGGGATCAAATTTGAAGTGCAGGGTCCCATTTCGCTTTGAAGGGTTAGTAGATAGTGAGCCCTTCAATGCTGATATGCAAAAATAAATCATTCTTTTCATTTGAAAATGTAACAGTAAATCCATGGGTCATTATTGTTTTTAATGGATTTTTATTAAATGTTATTAAAGTTGTAATTTTAAAAAAAAATCAAACTTATCTAGTAATCAATATTTTATCTTAGTTAAATTTTATAGATAAATTCATAAATTCTTAAAGCCAAAGAAAATATTTCATGGTTAGAGGGTTACACGTTACAATTTATAGTTCTCGAGGAAAAGTAAACAGAACTGTGAACAATACTGCAATTATACATAGAACTGTTCTCAGCACACAACAATACTGCCTATCTCAACTTCCCTGAATCAGATTATAGGAAGTGTAAACTTTCAATATAATAAATGAATCCATGATTACTTTCAAAAGATATGATGTTCAAAAGGAAACTTATGATCCCTCAACAGAGGTTCCACACTTGATGCTCTGATCTAGTAAATCTTCTTTCTTGCCTTCATCCAGTTCTTTTGGAACAATGTCATCATTGTTCAGTGCACACCATGTCAGGCCCTTTCCAATACCATTATCATTTTTATTCTCAGAGGCGTCAAGCATTATCTCAAAATCTGAATCTTACCTTGAAGTGAAGTGGTCATTATTAGATGCAGAATGGCTTTCTGCTGTACTTAAATGCCTTTCAGAAAGTTTACTATATTCTTTCCATTCGATATTTCCATTTTCTTTTAATTCAGATTCAATAGAGGCAGTTGAAAGTACAGATGCGTTCTCAGAAGAGCTAAGCAAAGGATCAAATATGTTAGATGAAACAGAACTTGTCTTGCTGCTTTCATGTGAAAGGTTAAATTTAACTTTTCTTAGTTCACTCTCTGGCTCTTTGGAACCTGTAAACTGAGAAGTCATCTTCTGTGTGATGCCTCTGATTTCAAGGCACATATCCTGATTTTTCTCCATCTTCGTATCGAATGAATCTGTAACCTTTACCTGCTTCCATCAACCAATAAATAGTTACAATCCAGTTAATCTCCATGGCTCTCTGCTCATTCAATTTGAGACATTAAAAAATTAAAAGTTGTCAATCAAGCTTAACATGGGGATATGAATGAAATATGACCAAAGGTTGACAATGCTAAGGGTAATAAGAGAATCTGCATGTCTCTGATAGATGTGGGATAAGTAATGTAAGCCAAAGGCAGATTGATGTGTCATACCTACAATGACTTCATAATCTCAGGCTCTTTTCCATCACTTTGCTCAAGTGCTTCCTGTGCTTGAAGCTCCATAGATTCACGCATCAGTTGACTTAAGAAAGTCACATCATCAGACATGACACCATGCCCCCTTAAAAGCTTGGAACCCAACTGCAAACTTGTCTGCCAATAATGCACATATGCAATAAAAATAAGCTCTTTAATCTCAACTGTATATGTTGTTGACTTAGCTGAAACTAAGTAACAAATGAATTACAGAACAGAAGAAATGAGAGCACACTGGTACATAAAAGCTAATACCTCTGCATTCTCCAAAATGACATCTGTTGCACCTGCCTTTTTTAGTTCTAAAAGATGTCCAAGATCCTGTGCTCTTGCATAGATTGGAACCTGTGGAAAAGAGATTCATGAGTTTTTCCATGTAGGAATTCAACACTATTTATGCAGTAATCAGTCATAACCAACAAATTGGGTGAATATCTAGGTCGGTTTGTTGTGTGCTTATCTAGGTTATGTGCATAATTACTGTCATCATGTCATCAAGTCCATAGAACCAGCACCTACAAACAAAAATGACAGAGCAATGATTGTTGTTGGAGTCTCATTGTTGGCTGTTATATTTTACCATCTTAAAATCCAATGGTTAGCATTGATCCTACGGTAGTAATCATTACGTTGCCGTAGACTGGTTAATGATCTCCAGTACCTATGGCAAGAACTTGCTTCTGTGTAGCCATCCTTGTTATTTAAATTCTCATAATTTCTAGGAAAATGAAGTTACAAGACTTCGAGGTCAAGATTGAAACCCATTTCCATCGATAACAATGTGAGAATTAATTAAAAAGTTCATGATTACAATTTTTAATCCCAACCAATGTCACACTTATAATCAGAATCATTTCAAGTCTCCTTGAATACATGTTGATCATAAGTCCTTTGAATTTGAGTTGTTGTTGTATACACAAAAGGTTTCTTGCAATTAAGTTGAATTCACCTTCCTACGATGTACATCCAAGTTCTATTGCAATGAATTCAACCTCCCCTTATCACTATAGGTTCTTCCTATTATGCATTATATATGTCACCATTATCTACACAAAAGGGTCCTCATTAAGCATCATATGACTCTATTGCGAGACAAACTTCAAATAAATAGTAAAACTTATCTCACTTTTGTTTATTCAATGAAATCCTCACACCTTAATTGGGATCTAACATCTTATTTCTAGTGTTTGGAAACTTTATAGAACAACTGTAAGCTCATGATTTAATAGGACGGTGTGATTTTCACTTAAATAACCCATATTGCACTTTCTTCCCAAGGCCCAGTTAAATGTTTGTAATGGCACTTGTGCATATGCTATGAGGATCATGAAAAATGGAATTTTCCTCCTGATTTTCCAAATTATTCAAACCTATGGTTATCAGAATTTCTATAAGAAAAAGAAAAACAGAAAGAAACATGTGCATGAACAAATACATCTTCCATAGAGATCTCGACAAAACAGAACCTGGGACAAAACAGAAAGAAACATGTGCATGAAGAAAAACAAGGTAGCTTCCATATTACAATCATAGCTACATTAAAATTTGAATATGCACGCACTAATACATCTCTACCATCCTTGATGAGCCAAACAGCCTTTTGCCTTGACTAGGGTACAAAGCTCATGCTGCTACAACTTTTTAAAGGATGAGATGCATCTTTGCCATCCTTGATGAGCCAAGACGACCTTTTGCTTTGACTAGAATACATAGCTGATACATCTGCAACTTTTTTAAAGATGACATGATACAAATGAAGCCATCCAAATTCATTTACAACTCAATTTCAAAAGAGAAAACATAACAGTTCTACAAATGCAATGCCACATGCCAACATAAAGTGAAATAATTAGAGTGTTGGAATTACTAAAACAATGTTGCTTTTTGATGAAAA
>LPNX010547969.1:185140-224477 GCA_001517045.1 Pseudotsuga menziesii | reverse complement strand
GCAAAAAAGCGATTAAGTTACCAAAGATCCTAAGCCACGGTGGGTGAAGGAATAAAATCAATGGCCGATATCCTCTCCGCTCTTCAAAATTGCGAGGGAGACAACGTATGTTCGGGCGTTCATCGGGTGCATAGATCGACGGCTGTTAATCTGTTTCGGGCAGATCTACGGTCCACATTTAATCCACCTTGTGAAATCGCATGTTGGTTAAAGTAATACAGTCCAGCGGAATCGGGTACATGCTACTAAATCCAATGGCGGAGAGGTGAATTCGGATCACATCCACGGTTGAGATTGATTCTGGAACCAGAACCTGCACGAACGATAAACCTAAAGCGCCCAGCGGAATGAGTTATCCGGTGATCGATCTGACGGTTGAAAATCAAAGTGAATCAGATCAATGGCTATTATGATTTCTGGAGAATGAACTTGTGCGGTGGATAATTCCAAAGTGCCCAGCGGAATTTGGTACGTGGCATATGATCCGACGGTGGAAAGTTAAAGGGGTATCACATCAATGGCTGAGAATAATTCCGGAGATCAGAGCTGCATGACAGTTAAAGTGACGGAGCCCAGCGGAATTTGGTAGATGTCACACGATCCAACAGCTCACAAATAAAGGCTGATTGCATCTACGGCTATAGGAAATTCCGGAGCATGAAGTTTCCCGAAAGATAAGGTTGGGCAGCTCAGCGGAATCGAATATCTCTTTCCCGATCTAACGGTGGAGTGATGAGAAGTGATTGCATCGACGGTTGGAGATGTTTCCGGGGTGGAGACTTGCACGTTGTTTATGACGGGGATGCCTGGCGGAACGAGGTACGTGGCACGTGATCCAAAGGTTGAGAATTAAAGAGGAATAAGATCAATGGTTTTAAATGAATCCGGGGAATAAAAGTGCGCGGCAGATAGGAATAGATGGTGGTTGCGGAAAATAAATTGTTGTCCACGTGGCGAATTGTGGTAGGCTCCAGAGACAAAAGTGGCCTATAAAAGCAAGGTTGACCTGTATCATTGTTATTTTATTCTCTTGGGACGGGTGAAAAGGACTGGACGATTTCTCAGCTTCCATTTGTCAGTTTCCAGCTTCCATTTGTCAGTTTCGAACACGCTCCGAGCACACGCCTCTATAGTTGACCAGGTAAAGCTTAAACCCTGTAATTATGTAATTCCTCCGTCCAAATTACCATTGTAAATTCAGTAATGGACCAGGGGAAAGAAATTCAAGTGTCTGGTCAGGTCGTAGATGACAGAGAAGAGTTTTTAGTAGACAGAGATAGGAGCGTGTGCGATCCCTTCCTATATGTAGGGAGCGTGTCTGTCAGTAAGGAGAAATTATGGTATTACCATTCGAGAGGGAACGATGTATTGAATGTTTGCAAATCTTTTTTGTACTATTTCGCTATTGAGAAAACCCTCCATTTCCCAGAGTTCACAGAGTGGTGTGCTATGAACTATTCTCCTTCTCAGAGGATTATTGTGAGTCGGTCTGCGTCCAGAATACTTTGTAGAGTCGATGCCATGGTCATCAGAGAAAACCTTAGTTTACCGAAATATTACCCAGATAGTCGTGAAGCAGTAAATGAGTCAATCCTGGTTGAATTATACAAGAAGTGTGAAGCCGAAACCCGCTGCAAATTCTTGTCTAGTGTTTTAAATGATGGTCAGTCTTTAGATGGTATATTCCTGCCCTACCCTGTACATATTTTCAAGAGTGAAGTCCAATTAGTCATTTCTTTAGTTTGTCAAGTACTAGGTTTGGATGATGATTGTCATGTGGGCGAGGTCATTCTCGGATTTTTGTTGAGAATAAGTTCCTCTATTTCTGAGTCTCAGTCAACCCCAGTTTTTAGTCTAGACGAATATCTAGCTGAAGCAATCCATCTTCAGCTAAGCGAGTTTCCAAAGGTTCGGTTTTTTAGGTTCCAAACTTACTTGCTTAATATGTTGTTATGCTCCAATATCACTGAGTTGAAGTTTTTGAGTACTCTATGCTCTTCTGATTTGCCTAAGCAAATCAACATGTTCGAATTTTCTAATTCGATCATGTCAGAAATGTACAAAATGCTGTTTAAGGAGGAATTGCCCCGTGTCCTGGACGAAATGAGAAATTTAATGCAGTCTTCACCAGAGGATCGGGTTGGAGATTGGTTTTTGTACAAAGATTATACTGTGTTAAGAATATATGGGTTTACCGGTCAGCCTTATAGGCTACCCTCCTTTTTAACCCCGAGGATCTTAGCACTGGAATTCATGAGACAGAGATTGCTGTCTGAGGAGGAGCATTTTTGTGCTTTCAAAAAGTCTTCAAACATAAAATTTCCGTTTAAGGTTGGCACCTTCATTTTTAAAAGTAAGGGTGCCTTGGATTTTATAGAAAAGTTGTTGGAGAATATGGATTTCATAAAAGATGTAAATGTGAATTACAACCCCCACCATGTGATCTCATTGAGAAAAAAGGCCAACAAGAATAAACCATTTGAGCATCAGGCTATTGAGGGGTTAGCTGAAATGGCCAATTTGCTGCAGTGTACTGACAGGTCAAAGTCTGATGAAGAGACACATACTATACCTGTCACAACAACCCAAATAACAGAAGGTGCTGGTATTGTGGTCAAGAGGAGTTTGTCTGAAACTGAGAGTATGGATGTAGACGAAGATGGGCCCCATAAAAAGGCAAAGCTGCTTGAAAGTGGTGAAATTGCAGATGAGGAAGTTTCTGATGGTTCCAAAAGGGTTGCCCTAGTTCCCATGAAAGCGGTGCAAGTAAGTCAATTCTCTTTTAAAAATGTGGAGGGTGATGTAGACAGTTCGGAATTCTGCCACGTGTTTAAGTAGAAGGAAGAGCTCAAAGCCAGCTACATGGAGAAGAGGAAACAGTCTATGGAGGAGACGAGAAATTTGCTCCCGAGGGTGAGAAGTTTGTACAGTTCAAAAACCTCTCTAGTCTCTGCTAGAGATGCTGAGAGAAATACATTTAAAATGGCTATGGTAAGCGACAAGAAGATGTCTGAAATGGAGATCCGGCTAGACAAAATCAGCACTCTGGATAAAATTCAACTTCACAAACAGACCAGCGATATCATCTACTCAGAATTACTACAAGCCATGGTGAGGATTAATAAATTGCAAGTTTTGATAGACAAATTAGAAATTCAATTGAAACATGAGAGAGTGGAAAATAAAGCAAATGTTGTTCAGATTAGGAAGCTGCAAACAGATTTTGCTAGTTCAAACAATACCCAGGTAGTCAAGAGGATGTTAGAGGAAAAAGACAATGCACTCCAGGTCTTGAAGAAGAAGTTGAAGATCCCAGGTGCTGAACATGTTCAGTTATCTGAGTTACTAGCTCTCCAAGAAGAGAAGGATAAAGTCCATCAAGAGATGATGGAGTATAAAGGAAGAGATGGGGAGCTACAGGAAGAAAAAGACAGGTGGGAAGCCGAAAGGGAGGAACTATTATCTCAAATCTCCTTGATGAAAAAAGCTCAGAATGAAGAGAAGGAGATTATGGAGGAGTTGATGAGCCAGACTCACACCGGCGAGGACTTGTCTATTGTGAATATCCAGAAGCCATTAGATGATTTCTCTACCGATGATTTGTTGGTGCCAATGTCCCAGGTGAGCTTGAAAGAAGAAGCAATCAAAGAATTGAAGGCAGAGAATGAAAAGGTAAAAGCTGAATTGGCCAAAGTAAATGAAAGTAGAAAGCAAATATTACAGGACAGAAATCAGTTGCAGAAAAAGTTCAACGAGCTAAAGGAGAAAAGCATAGGGAAAGGCCCTCTTCAGGGGGCAAAACATATCATTTGGGATACCTTGTGTATAGAGATTACCAAGTTCCGGCACTATCTAAATTTTATTGATGATTTGAATATAATGATAAATTTGGCTCACCAGAGATTAAAACTGGTAAATGAACATATGGAGAAAAGACCTCTTGCTACAGCTCAGAACACACTAAATTTTCTGAATTCACTGACATATCAAAAATTGCACGAGATGGGCATAAAGGACAGAGTATCAATAGTGATGTGGGCAAAGAAAATCATCCACAAGCATCACTTAATCAAAACGGTCCAAGATAAATCAGAAGGATTACTTTTGCAGGTTAATAATTTTAAACAGGATTTTAAAGAACTGTTCGAGGACGGATTTCCTTCTTTCTGGGACAGAGAGGGACGGATGTTCTCACAGGAAAATTATCATAACCTGCTTGTCCAGTGCCGCATGGACCACTCCAAATTCAATGATTTGGAGAAAATCCTGACAAGAAAGACCATTGTGGATATGCTAACAGAGGATTTCGAGATTCTACAGAAGTTCGCCATCATTAGAAGTAGATTGCCCAAGAAGTCCTATGAAGCATATATGGAGCTCGAAGTAGCAATTCGGGAAATGATGGAATCCGACACCCCAAGTTCAGAGCAGTGGAAAGTCGTGGAGCGGTTTGGAAAGACAAAGTATATTCTTCATCCCTAGAAACAGGTGTCATGCACTGAAGAGCTGATGGGGCAAAGACGTGGAGCTGATAGGGCAAAGACGTGGAGCTGATAGGGCAAAGGCGTGGAGCTGATAGGGCAAAGACGTGGAGCTAATGGGGCAAAGGCGTGGAGCTGATGGGCGAAAGTTTGTTATCAAGTTGATTTGTACTTTATGATCTGTTAGGATTGGAGTTGTAACAAACTTCCTAGGGGTTAGGAATTCAGTTACAAACTCTAAATTAAGCCGATCATTCTGTTATTGATCTTCTTGTTGGAAGACCTATCATTTTATGTATAAATATGCATCTTTTTTAAGAGATGGGGGTTGGAACCCATCAGGTGGTGAATAATTTTGGAGAACATATCTATTTTTGGAATAACAAAGTGAATGCATGAGAGTTTTTTTTGTCAGAGATTCATGTGTCGTTGATATTACAGTCTGTGCTCCTTTCTTTATGTGATTGTATTTCCCTTGTGTAACACTCCATTTTGTTTCTTCCTCGTATCTGGAATATAGCATTAGATGATTGGAATTCATGTGTTTATGCTCTGGTCATCATTTCAGATATTATATGATTTTTTCTGCTAAAGTTGATATAGAACTCATCCTTGTTGATGCTCTGTATTAATGGGTTGTTTCTTCATCTCTTCTGTTCCACCTGGATCAATTTGAATGACTGTGATGATGTGATTACCTTGCCTTTGATGAATATCATGTATATGTCTTTGTGGTATCTTTATATTGTATATGACTCCATGCCCAATGGTTATGTGATTGTTTCAGCCAAATACATAAATATTTGAATGTTATTTTATATCTGGTCTTGTTAAATCTGGTCCTGTTAAATATTTATTGAGAGATCCCTCTCTGGAAGAAAATACCAGTTTCTTCCTAAAGTGGTTTTGCTGTTACCTTGGAGTTTACCTTTTACAACCTGGGTACATTTTGAGTGCTAACAATTGTATCCATGGATGCATTTAATTGCTTATACATTGTTGAATATATATGCTAGAGTAGGTCTAACACATTATTATAGATCATGCTTATCTTGTTTGCTGTTGTTGAGAGCGAATTGCTAACGCAAGCGTGAATTCGAAAAGCTAAACGAGGATCTACTTCAACCGTGTGGAACAATGTACGATTTGGTATCCCTTAGTGTTAGATGTTTGGTTTCTCTTGCATATTGGGAAAGATTGATTTCTAGTGTCAAGCTATCTGCTGTGGTACCCCCAATCCATAGGAAGTTTTTCTCCGTTATAGAATTGGTGACTCCTCTCGGGAGTTCCTTGTTTTTGTTTGGGGCTGAGGGAACAATGTGCCTAATCTTATTGACTTGCTCTTTGTTTCTCCCCGTTTCTGTGTCGCATTTTATAGTATGTTCATACATTGACACTCCCCTTGAGTGGTTTGACCATTTTCCTACTTTTTACCACTTTCTTCTCTATATACATGGGTTTTGGATAAAAGTTGTGTATACATGCAGGTTTTTGGCCAAAAGTCGCGTACATATGTTGCTGTTCTTTATACAGTCGCATACATCCTCCCTTTTGGTGGAGTTTTATGTTGTCGGGAAGTTGCTGGGTGGGTTGTGACTGTGGCTTGCTGTTCCTGGGTTCTGATGTTGTCTATTGACTGCTTCTTTCGTGACTTGAGACTATTTTTTCATTGATTTTTCTTTGAAAATAGTTCTAGTCATTTATCTTCGTTTTTGTTTTTCCATTAGTGCATTAGTCTTTTTGTCTCGGTGTCTTGCTTGGATTTTGATTTATGCTTGTTGCAGAGACTAAGAATTTTAATGACTTTTATTGCATTTTCATTCTTTTATATTGAAAATACAAAATAGTTGCATTCTTACTTGCATCTCGCATATGGATTTAAGGAGGTACTTGCATTGGATTTCTTTGATGAGAGTTGTTTTTAGGCTTTTGATATAGGAAGGAATGCATTGGCATTTAGAAAGGAATAATTTTTCATGCATCTCATGTAGTGGCATACCCTTTTTATCATTCTACACAATTTCACTTGGCATTGCTTATTAGGTGTGCATATTTACTCACTGCTGAGTCATAACTTCATTAGTTGCACGGCCATTTCCCTTTGAGTAATCACAACCAACTAAAATCAACGCTTAATAACATGAATTACACTCTTTTCTTTTATAGGGTGTATCAACAAGAATAGGTGTTAGGGTCTTGGAATAGTTCATTATGAGTTAATTCTCCAAGACCACTAAACAAAACAAGTAGGTGTCTTTCCAGGTGAGAGTGTGAAACCCTTGGTATAATCAGTGTTTCTCATGACGCTCCTCTTACACGGGAGTTAAGCACGAGGCAGTGCACACAATTGTGATTGGGATGACCCCTGGTCACTTTCTGTGAGCACCAGAGATATTTCTAGGACCGTATTCGTATTTGGGGGCTCTTTTGACTTTCGGGATTTGCTACCCTACCCATACGGTCGATCCCGCCTATGACTGTCTGCCTGAGAATTGATTATATTGGGGTGACCTTAGTTGCCTTACCTAGGTATCGCAGGGGGTACTTGGAGAGGTTATTCTGTAGGTGTCCTAGCCAGGTAGGGGTCGGACAACACAGTCAATTTATGCGTTGAAGCTGAGGGCCACTATAATTTGTTACGTACCTATGCTTGTAGTGTATGGGAGTCTCAAGCCTCTCCTAGGTGAGACATACCTGCTGCATTAGGGAGCTCACTTATCCTCCGCTTTGCTTGCTTTCATTTTGGCTGTATATTTTCTTAGGATTATGCTCGCTGTGCACTAGTGGGATTTTGGGATTGTGGTTACTTGATTATATTTATGTTTTCTTGAGTTCAGATCCTTTTATTTTTGGCATGCCTAGTATCCTATCACCTATCCTTGGTCCGAGTATGGACTCTAGTGTCGGACTTGGGGGCATCACATCCCCTTACCGTGCTCATGGAATTGGGAATGGTCATATTCCATCCTCTAATCCTTTTGTGGAGGATTTTTATTTCATTCGCTCAGTCTTTACACCAGTGGTCACCCTCACAGGGGTGGTAGTGGATACATGAACATTGGGTATTCACTTTACTTCCTTCTTATGTCCCATCATTCACAGCACTGTTTCCTTTGAATGCAGTTGTCATGATCAATCCTCCCTATGTCCTTTAGTTTGGACTCTTTACTAAATGTTTCCAGTTGTTTTGGACTAATGTTGTTTTGTAGGGTCCAATTTTTGTACACTCTCTTTGAGGATTAGACCCGTTCATATCTATCATAGGTATATTGTTGAACTGGCATATAGGTTAGGATTTCACATCCGCTTGCATTGTGGCATGAACTTATGACTGCTTCATCTTAACCTTAGGTATGAACCCATTCCATGATGTCACAAAACCTTCATGCTACTATTAGAAGTGGCGTTGTGTGAATGGTAGAGCTTTCCCATACATTTCTACCCTAGTTAGATCCTATATTGCATTTGGTGCCCTTGTTGACATTTATCCTTTAGGTTGTGGGAGTCCCTTTTTAGTCGTGCCATGTCTTTGAGAAAGATATTCATACTCCTCTTGAAATTTATGTTGGCCATTTCCCTCGGGACTCCCTTGTATATATCAAGTTGTAATTGCATCTTCATGAGTTTTTCTTGCCTTCTTGAGCTTTATGCCAGCTCCCTGACTTTGAGTTATCAGCCATATAGCCCGATCTTGTCTCATGTCTATCTAAGTAGATCCTTTTTACAAATATTTTGCAGCTTGATCATCCCTTTTATCGAGAAGAGACCCTCCCCCGAGTGTCGTTATCCTGAACATATATCCTTGCATTAAGCATAGGTATGTTCCACTGCTTGGAACTAGTTTGCTTGTCCCCTGACACTCGTCTCCTCATAGATTTGTACTATAAAGCACTTTTATTCTTTTTCAAGATTTTCAAAATATCTGAAAAAGTACAAAAAAATAAAAAAACCAAAAATCCAGATAAAAAAAGATATTATCTTTGGCAGTAGTTGAGTCGTGTTGCCTTTGAACAAAACACTATATATCACATTCGTTGGTTGGGTTATTAGTTTGACTTTAGGAGCTATACTCATTACTATGAGTTTATCTCCATTGACTGGTTAAGCTTCCAGTCCCTATGGAGCCTCTGTCGATTCCTCCTATGTCGAAGGAAGTTGAAACCTTGGTTTAGGGTTATGCTCTAGTTATGCTCTAGGGTTCGGATCCCAGAGCTTTGCAATTTTTTTATTAGGTTTTTTGAGAGTTTGAATCTCTCCCCTGCCCCTGACCAAGGATTTTCGCTGACCCTGATCTCTCTTCCATTCCCCACCAGCCAGGCCATCTAGTTTCCTACCTGGGAGAAAGCTAAAACCAGTGCTTTCCACCCTATGGACCCATTTTTGAAGTTTTTTTCTCTCTTCCTTATCCACTATTGAATGGACCCATTTGGGAAATATTTGGATGATAATACCTTGCCCCATAGGGAATATGGATTCTTGATTAGGCACTATAGAGTTTTGGATTCCAGGGATTGGAAAAACAAATAGATATTTTTTATCCCCCACCCCCCTAGTTCTTTCGGGCTAGCAATCTATTGCCATTTATCTAGGGGGATTCCTTCTGAATGTCTCTTTGCAGACCACAAGAAGGAGAAGAATTTTTTCCTGAGTTTCTGTAAGATGCCCTTCAGGATGTAATAAATTATGGCCCAATATACCGGGATGCTTTGAAGAACCACCTTAAGCAGTACCAGCCTTCCTCCCCTAGACAAGAATTTGTAAGTCCAACAACCAATTATGCCCTCAATATTTTTATACAGCCACATCCAATCTTTGAAAGAGTAGTCATTGGGCTTAAGTACAAACCCTAGATACTTGAAGCCTTCATCCATTGGTTTAAAATATAAGGGGATACAACGGTAATCCTTTCTTTCATGCCTTATGTTAAACCATTTTATGAGAGAATAAACTTTTCCATATTGATGTGCATGCCTGTGGATTTCTTGTATAAATCCAATATCTTCTCTGATTCCTTTAGGTCCCCCGAGGTACCTTCTCCCAACATTACCACATCATCTAAAAACAGGATGTGTGATAATTCTACTATGTTTTTGAACCTTATTCATTTGAAGGAGCCTTCCCTTTTTGCATGCTGGATAATTCTGCTTAGGGCATCTGCTATTATTAAGAAGAGAAAAGGGGAAAGAGGGAACCCTTTCCTGAGACCTCTTGAAGCCCTGAAGAAGTTAGAAGGGGATCCATTAATCAAAACTGCAAAGGATGCTGATTGTACACATCCCATTATCCAGTTGACTATCACTAGGTCTAGCCCTATCTGTATCATTACCAGTCTTAAAAAGGTCTAATTCACCCTGTCATAGGCTTTTGAAAGGTTCAATTTTAATGCGAAGGATTCTCTTTTGTCCAGTTTGATGGTATGCATTGCTTCCTATGCAATGGACATTGCATCATGAACTTTCCTATTAAACAGGAAACCAAACTGCTCCTTGGTTATGATTTCTCTTAAGATTGGATTTAGCTTTTGAGCTATAATATTTAATATTAATTTGTAGACTACATTGCAGCAAGAGATTGGACTGAAATCCTCAAAGGAAGAAGGATTCTGTTTCTTGGGGATGAGAGACAAGCATGTGGAGTTCAGGGCTCCTAGCACCTTCCCAGTCCTTTGAGACTCTTTCACTGCTTTCAATAAATATTCTTTCACTAGGTCATAAAACCCCTGGAAAAGTTCAATTGTTATCCCATCTAGTCCTGGGATTTTTCCTTTTTGACAGGAGTACACAACCTTCTCCAGTTCCTCCTCAATGAATTCCTCCTTCAGGAGATTATTCATTCCTTCATCTATCATTCTAGGGAATAGATTAACGACCTCCAAGATTTCTTGAATATTGCACCTTGCTGGTTCCTTGAAGAGGTTTTTAAAAAATCCTTCCCCAGCCTCAGATTTTTCCTTAAAAGAGCTGACCATTTCCCCATTCATGTCATTTATAGTTGAGATAATATTCTGGTTCCTTCTTTTATTGGAGAAATTATGAAAGAATTTGGTATTGTTGTCTCCTTCTTTTATCCATATTGCTCTACTTTTTAGCCTTAGAAGTTGCTCCTCCTTGGCCAGAAGTTATTCTCTTTTTAACTCCTTTTCCTTAACTTCCTTTAATTCTTCTTCTGTAAAAATGCCCGAGTTATTCTGTTCATAGATACTTTTTAGGAAACTTTCGACTTCTTTAAGTTGTTTTTGTTGATTTTCATTGTAATCCTTAGCCCAAGGTTTTGAAACCTTCTTTATTTTGTTAAGGTTTTCTGCCAGTTGCTTCATGTAAGATACATTAGGGTTTGCCTCCAGGTGATCTCAATAATCTCCTATCATCTTTCGATAGTCCTCCTCTAATAACCATGATGGATTAAATTTAAAAGGAGCTGCCGATTTAATTTCAGGGTTTTGAGTTTGTAGAAGAACTAGGAGATGGTTTGACATAACCCCTACTTCAACCCATGTTCTAATTATTAAAGACATGGAAATAAAATTTTCTAAGAGTATAAATCTATCTAACCTTTTAGAGATGGCCTAATCCCCGCTTCTATTGTTTCTCCATGTTGGCGTGAGATTCAGTGGTTGGATATTGATCAACTCCTTAGATTCGAAGAGGTTAGGAAAGTATGAGCTCAGACAGTCTCGGCGGGCTGTAATTCCCCAATTTTCATTTTCAGATAGGGTTAGATTCTTCCATCCACCTACGAAGAGCTGTCTTGTCAACTGATTTCCTGCAGAACCTTCCTACCAGTGTAGTCACTAAATAATCAGGCACCTCCGCTATCGAAATATCTCTTCCAACTACTAGTGTTGCTGCTTGTTTTTTGGATTTAGCTCCTGATCACTTTATTTTGATGATATTGTTAGAAATCATAAATCCTCTTGCCTTATTTCTTGAAAGGACGTGCCCGGTGATTTCCGGCATGTGAGTGTCTGTGTGAGCAACCGATCCTGCTTGTTTTGGCTTCGCCATAATCGAGAAGATATGACTATGTCCTACCGGAGTAGTTGAGTCATAGGCTACTTCATCAATAATCATGGTCATGATATTAAGACTTTAAAATTTAAAAAATATTTCATAAAATTTAGAAAACATTGCCTTCACTCTATATTTTCATCTGCGTCTTGCACTATTTGTCTTCTGAGCTGTTCTCCTGTCCACAGATCTGTTCGCATTGTTGAATATATATGCTAGAGTAGGTATAACACATTAGTATAGAGCATTCTTGTCTTGTTTGATGTTGTTGAGAGCGAATTGCTAACGCAAGTGTGAAATGGAAAAGCTCAACAGGGATCTACTTCAATCGTCTGGAACAAGGTACGATTCAGTATCCCTTAGTGTTAGATGTTTGGCTTCTCTTGCATATTGGGAAAGATTGATTTCTGGTGTCAAGCTGTATGTTGTGGTACCCCCAAGCCATAGGAAGTTTCTCTCCATAACACCCATATTAATTTAAGTGATAGTGTATTTGGATAACCAAAAGAGTTGTCATTGGGTTAAAAAATAAATAGAACTTTGAAAACTTTACTGGTTTAAAGTGATGTCTTTAGAGCGATGTTCAACATTATCTCTAATACCACAAGAAACCAAAATAAATCTCAAAGTTGGAGTTGGTATTGTTTGAGTGCATTCAAAGGATTTATTGCATTTTCATTATTTTCAAAGTAAGCTTTAGAATGACTAAACAAAAATAGTAGTAATCACTACTACTTCTCATTTTGATGTTGGTGGGTTTAATAGGTTCTCATAAATAGTGCATCAATATACTCTTATCCCATTATGTTGGAGGTATTCATGTAGGGGAATGCTGTTATGAGGATTATTATTCTCTTGTTGTTCTTTGGATATGAATTGTTTGCATTGTTGATATGGTCATTCTTGTAGTGTATGGATTTCACACTATAGTACTCACATACACCTACTTTCTTAGACGAACCATACTATGACCTTCTTATATATCATTTTTATACATGTCAAACTCATTGATGCATTGGTTACCTCTCATGGTTTATCACGAAGGCTCTTGTGTGCTATATTACTCCCTCTTGAGTCACCTTACCTTAGATTAGGTGTGCAAACTCCCTGGGATTCCTAACACTTGGTTATTTTTTCCTACTACCTCTCATCTTATCTTTGTCCTTTGGTCATCTATTTGACCTTATTAGAGTCTTTGGGGTTTTTTTATTAGGGGAAATTTCCCACTATTTAGGTTTTGACTTGGTCTCTAAGACCTTGATCCATCCCACAATCTGTTAGGATGCTTCATTTATGGGTTCTCAATGGGACAACTCCATTTGGAAATCCTTAATTAGGGTTCCAAGGGGCCAAACATTCCTTGACAATTCTTGAGTTTAGGTTCCAAGTGTACCACGACTTTCTTGGGTTGTACCATGTTTGTGTGTTGTGATATGTTCAACATAGTTGAGAAAACGATTGGTGGCACATGCCTTTTTACCCATGGTACACTTATTTTGTATGGGATGCTTCACTCAACAACTAATGCACCATTCACTTACACCTTGAGGCTATTTTCTTGTGAATTTATATCACTCATATCCTATTTATAATTGCTTTTTGATTAGTCTCAGTTATCATCATTTTTTCTAACAAGAACACTATTAAAAGAGAACCAAACCTTGATCTAGCTCTTCCAATCTTCCATGCTATTGGGTTTATTTTGTAAGTCCAACACCTTTATAGGTATATTTTTATTTTTTTTTACACTACGGGAAAATCCCCTATAGTGGAGGTCATAGAGGAGGCTTCTAGTGTTAAAAGATTGGAAAAAAAGCTATGCTACAACCTCTACCAATGCTAGCGAATGTTTTAATGGAGGTCGTAACGGATGAAAGTTATAACATGAAAAAATTAGTGGCCATATGTTTTAGCGGATGTTTTTTCATTGGTGCATTTGTTTAAAAATAAGAGCATTGGTGCATTTTCTAACAAAACACACTAAGGATGTACATTGTACAATATTCATACGGTGCATTCAAAGATAAAGAGAACCGTAATTTTCATAATTTAAATGACATAGCAATGCTCGCATATCGATTATACACACCGGTGCTTTTAAACCTAATAAACACACCTGTGCAATTAAACACATCGTGTGTACCATAGAATAATTTTGTGGATATTACCACGCGGTCATTTGATATGAGCACATCAGTGTGTATTAACAATGATACACACCGGTTCATATTAACCAATTATACACACCAATGCGTATAAAACATATACACATTCGATGCTTAAAATAAATATAAACACACCAGTGACACCATCTGGCAAGTAAAAATATTTATTTTAAAATTCAATTGTGCGTTTAATTAACATAACCGCACTGGTGCTCCTAATTTAGGTAGATGCATCAGTGCTCCTAATAATAGTATCTGCGCTGGTGCTCCTAATTATGGTAGACGCACTGGTGCATATCCTGTTTCCAATCACACCAAATATGATTTCAAACATTGGTTACTGACATTTGTAGCCAAATATATCAATTTTAGCGATTGTGTTTGTGAGTTTTATTAATGTTTGGGTTGAGGCACCAGAGCAACATTAGTTATAAAAAACAATGCATATGATTATTTGAACAACGACTACTGACATTGTAGTGATATATATATATATATATATATATATATATATATATATATTTGAAATTGAAATATCATAATGCAAACATCAATTGTAATATTTAATCATCCATACATTTGATTAACAATTTACCATTTCACATGTAACATTTGACAATAACATTGAAAAATGCAATTGAATAAATTTTTTTATTTTATTATACATCAATAACACTTCCTTTGTCATTGAAAATAGCACAACAAAGAGATAACAATAATCAAAATGTCAACATGCATGTAATTGTTACACTTATTGGTATTCCATTGTTTTTCAATTTGGATAGTATGTCCAGTACATTATTATACACAATGTTTGACTTTCACAGATAGTTATTTCAAAATATATAGCAAGTTACAACAACTTGCAATAACATCAAAATTAAATATGGATCATGATTCTTCACTGGAACTGCTATTAGTGATCGAGGCACTTGCATCACTTTGGTTATTTTGCTGAATGTTTTGTTGATTGGATCGATTGTTGTCCTCTTCTAGTTTAGATTCCATATGAAAACATAAAAATAAAGTGTACTGAGTGTATCTACATTGCTGAGAATAATGAGAAATAAAATAATAGTATACATGAATGTAAATTGAAAAGCGACATACCTGCATAGAAATAGGTGAGTCACGAATGATACACATTCCTTTAAAACCATGTCTCATGCCTTCCATCAACAATTATTCTCTATATGTTAACACCTGTTTGAATACATACAAGGCTTGATAGTGAAAAAAAATCAAATGTACAAATCACAACCATTATGAAATATTAATTTTTATAAGTAAATCACAAATACTCACAAACTTTGCTATCAACCCCTTTCTTTCCTGCTGTCCTGTATTGTGTGCTGATTGGGTTCTATTTTCTTTTCTTTTCAACATTAACAAAACAATTGAAAATGAATATTTAATGATGAATTAATTCATGAGATTTACATAATACTAAGAAACAATGATTTCATACATTTGAAGCACATTTCTATTGATATGGCTCCTCTTGTGATGCAATTATATCTATTCCTTAACCATCGCCTTATACTCTTTTTTGGACACCCCTACTGGCACATTTCACACATCACCTCGTTAATCCTTTGGAATTTTCATAATCTTCCTAGAAATGTAAAGTGATTGCATTAATCAATTTTTACATTGATATGAAAAATAATTAATGTAGAAGAACTAAAATTATTGAAGGAATGATGCTTTGTAGTAGTCATACAAATAAATAATCTATACATAAAAATGTATAGGAATATTACCTGTTCAAAGGTTCTTTATTGTTGTTGTATGTTTTTTCTATTGCAAGTATGATATGTCTCATTGACCATTACTCTGGGAATGCCTCCTGTAGTTTACATATGATCTTATTTTTTAAATCATTTGATTGGTTTATGTATTGTAAGTGAAATTATGTCTGTATGTTCTTTCCACTATATCCCTCATAGTATTATAAAATTATTTTTCTCCTTCTATTAACTTCCCGCACCACTCCACATGAGCTAAGGACCAATTGATCATCATTCAAGCATATTCCATATTTTTTTTCTTCTTATGATGACATCGAATTCAGTTGTTGTTAGTCCCTACATAACATTTAACATATGTGTATTAGATTATTTGAAACATATTAGTGAATAATCATAACTACATTGCTACTCAAATTTAAGGAAATAATTCATATTCACTTTTTTTTATTGACCTGATTCATCCCTCTACAACATTTCCATTCACGTTTACACTCTTTCGGTCATAGATTGGTAAGAATCTTATTGAGTTTCATCATTTTTTGGCTCTGCATTTCACACATTAACAAATACATATTAGTGAAATTTACAAATAATTCAAATAAATTATTTCAGTACAAATATTAATTAGGACCACTTGCCTTCTTCATAGTCTTGGATGTGCTTCCACCGCGTTGACTGGAAATTTTGTTCATTGAACCCATACCATGCATTTTTATTAGCAGAAAACCTGGACCATTACATACAGAAGCTATCAAAATATTATCCAATCAAATTACAGACCTTCAAAAATAGAAAACAACTCTTAAAAACGGTGCATTTTATAAATTCAAGAGCATTAGTGTATACATATATAGATGCACTAGTATGTTTAAACACATAAACAAACCAATGCATTTATACAAAATAGTGGCGTCAGTTGCATACTTCATCCTTGAATCAATTTTTCGGCCGTACACCAGTGCGTTATACCAACATAGCTGCATCGTGTACACTGTTCCGCAATTATCAGTGCTATTATGTATAAATGCATCGATTACAGAAAACCGTAAAAGGAAAATAAATAAAAAATGTTTTTTGATATATCTTAAATAGTGGTGCACCATTAAGACACATGCACTAGTGCGTTTAGGAAAAAAAACAAACCAAATTTGATGCATTTTTTTTTTCAAATAACAAAAAAAAATGGAGGCGTCTCGTTATAGTTTCAATCCAAATAATGAATCCATATTTCTCTTATATATATATATTCATTAATTCAAAAAATCTAAACTCCCTAAAATGTGAAATCGCAATTTTGCGAAACAATAGAGGGATTTAAACCCTAATCTAAAATTTTGCAGCCACAACAAACAAAAAGAAGCATAAAGAAGAGAGGGGTTGCAACATTGAAGGTACATACACATTGTTTTTTTTCTAAATCTACTTGATATCTAAATAAGATAATAACATCTAAAATATTATTTACATGAAATTTTTACTACGCAGGGTTCTGTCTCAATCAACATACCTAACAAATCTCGATCTTCAAAGTAATCTAGTTTCTCCAAAGACCTCCAGTGCAAGTCCTTGTTTGATATCTCTCCCTTGAAGTTGTCGGCAAAATAATGAATTAATGTTTAGGTTTTTTTCTTTTAAAAAAACTTTTGATTTACTTTTTCGAACTTAAAATTTCCTCCATTTTTCACATTAGGGATTGAATAGTTTGTGCGATTTTTTTTTAATTTTCAACTTTTGTCATTTGAGTGCACTCGTATTTATAACACACCGGTGTGTCACTACGTAATACACACGAATATCACATAGCTTCAAAAATAGGATGGTGCATGTATACTCATTGTGCGCACCAGTTCAATTTTATTTAAAAAACGCACCAAAATGTAAATAGTTGTAAAAATGCATGTATAAATATCTGCTACAAAATGTAGCGGACATTTTCTACCACATGAGATTCTATAGAGGGTTAAAATTATCGCTTATCGATGCGCCTCTTCAAGTAACACACCGATGCATTCGTATTTATGGAACACACCGATAGGAATAATTATGTATAATGCATGTATAAATATATTATACTAAATGTAGCATATATTTTCTCATGAGGGAGTTTATGGAGATTATTTTAATGGTGCGTTTATATTTGTTGCTCACCAATGCATTTATGAATTTGAAGGATACCAATGCATGTATATTTAAATAGATGCACTGCTAAAAAAATTAATGCTAGGTTTTTATGTTTCCTCCTAAAACTATATATTCATCTCAAGTTTTCTTCTATTATTCACTGATGACAATTACAATATTTCATAGTATATATATGTTTCTTAAACTGACATTGTTAAAATATAATGGTTTCTAAACTATATTGAAAGTTAAATTGGAATATAGTTCTTGATTTTTTTTAGGATTGTAGAGACGTATTTTGATTGTTTATTTGACTCAAATGCAAGGATAAAAATTTGTAGCATCAAATGGAAAATTCTTTATATTCCAACTCATTCCATCATATTCAAAGTTCAACGAGTTCTCCCTTTTAATCCCTAGTAAGTTTATTTTTTATTTATATTTTGACTATTTATTTGAATTTGTGTTACTTATCCACGTGAATATAAAATTATATCACTTTATTCTTTATTGCATGATCCCGATTCAGGCTTGATTTTGGATGCATAGGACATTCCATAGGTTCCAAAACATCATAATATATTATTAGGAGCACGATACTGCAAGCATTTCGTAGATGAAAATGGGCAGTCGCTTTACCACAAAAATTGTAACATATCATCTTCAAGTCACAATTAGGGTTCATTGACCATAATTATTCTTGAGCTAGAACTTTTTTATGAAATCCCAATAGTTTGCAGTTGTTCAAAATGTCAAGGGTCGAAAGAGAACCCTCGACGTGTTACACTCACCCATTACACCAATGATATATCACCCAATGTTGATGGTTTAATACCCCCTACTGCAGTAAAAATCCAATAGGTGATATAGAAAAGACATGAAAGAACTCTTCCCTATGCTCTTTTTTGAAAAGGTTGGAACCCAAAAAAAGAATGTCTCATCCTAAATTGGCGAACCCCTTTTCTTCTGTTCAATCAATTGAAAATTCTAGTTATCCAAAATATGATTTTAATGTCACCCAACCCATCTCTACTAGAACATCCAAAAAGTTTCATGAGTTGAAAGAAAAAATGTCCAAGTACACATCGATGTCTGTCCAATTGATGGAGGGTAGTGATGATTTCTCCCTTCATGTGAATTTGCAAAGAAAATATCAAACTTCTTATAACTGCTCTTTGTATGGCGCTTGGTCGTCTTCTATACACGCGCCTAATGTTGGGACTGAATTCTCCTTTTGGGGTAATCATTTTATGATTGCGAAGTCTAATATTGATGTTGCAAATCTTGGGTTGTTTATCCTTTCACATGTACTTGTTCCTACCAAAAAATCAGTAGAACTTATGCATTTTGCAGTCCTATCTATTGTCAGTCTGATTACTTGAATATTTCTAAATACAAGCATAACATTTCCATGTATAGTATGTGCATGAATGGTTATGTTTTTGGAAACTTTAACATGAAGAACCTATTATATATAGATGGTCATCCACACACTCATGGGAATATTGTAGGGTTCATTAATAGTTCTATGTGCTCTTTATTTTATGCAAATTGTTCATTTGAGGAACACTTCAATGACCATGAGTTATTTATGAAAAGGAAAGCATCAAGATTTGTTGTTGTACATGCAATACATAGTCTATCTCCTGGTGACAAATTGTTAATGAAGTAGAAATTTTGTAGACTACCAACCGCTTGTCAGAGACGCCTCGCATTGGGATTACCCTTAGATGTTCTGTTGGGGTGTAAGATAAAAAAACATTGATTAATTATATTTGTCAATTTACAATGGGAGACATGCTAATGTATCACTTACTTTGAAATTATGTTTGATAAATTGTTAATTTAATTCATAAATTGAATTTGAAAATGTGTTGCTCAATTTTTAATTTCTATATTTAATGTGGAATTCATGTTAACTTATCCCTCAATCTAAACTTTTGTTTTATAAATTGTTTGCATCTTCTCATTTTGCATTGGAAATTATATTTGTGCATATGAAATAATTGTTTTGTATAATAATAGATCAAACGAATTGCATTGTGCTTACTTACTGTCGGGCTTCGAAAATTTCCCTTTACAATGATTTCATTTCCATTAATTTCCAACCCATTTACCATAATTTAATACATCTATCTTTAAAAATGTTGTCTTTTACTTTGTTATATTAATTTAAATCTTGTAAATGTAAAATGAGCCTAATATATATAGTGCTTACTTACTGTCAGGCTTCGAAAATTTCCCTTTACAATGATTTCATTTCCATTAATTTCCAGCCCATTTATCATAATTTAATACATCTATCTTTAAAAAGGTTGTCTTTTACTTTGTTATATTAATTTAAATCTTGTAAATGTAAAATGAGCCTAATATATATATATATATATATATATATATATATATATATTGATGTATTAAATGTAGTATTTTTCAAATGATAAACATTTCGGTACTCCATTTAACATTTCTTTCGGTCCTAGTTCCGTATCAAGTTCTATTATGTCTTGGGACATGCTTTTGGCTACTCTTTCCACAAAATGATCTACCTTTGTTGCTTGGTTCTTGTTAATCATGTTGGTCCTACATGTGCAAATAAAAAATATAATGATGATCTATGGAATATTTTAAATTTCAAACAAATGAATAATTGAAAAGATATTATGTTAAAATATTCATTATCTTTTTAACTATTTAGAAATTGTTTCAAGTCATAAATTAATTAAAATCATGGGAATTTAATAAATGTGGAAAATTATAGTTTAAAGTTTCCACTTAAAACAAAACATGGATTATAAAGCATATGCTAATATTAACCGTGCAAAACGTTTAATGTTCACACCATACAAGCCACTCATATATAATATTAAAAAGTAATGGTGGAAAATTACGTTGACTTCACCCATATTTGTCATGTAATAAGTTTTGGGCATATTAACTTTATGCCATGATTTGTTTTATTATATTCCATGATTTTTTTTAGCATAACAGATTTGCTTATACATGTAACGATGCATGGAGTAATGGATTAAAGGAAGGAGAGTTCAAGCTTAAATGCATCGACGCATGAGTTTTTTTAAGCAAGCTCACATGAAGGAGGAAAGCAACAAGAATCCAACATACAGTTCAAAAACTTAGCTACAATCTGAACCTAGCATCCAAAAATCAATATGGCTAACAACCTAGCATAAATTCAACCCAGGAATCCAGATTTTTGAACTAATTGCAGCTGTAGGTCATTCAGATGACCATTCAGACCTCCATTCGCATTCGGACGGTCATTCAGACTGTCAAACACACCATGAAAATAATTGGTTTTCCTACCTGGGAGAATTCATGGCACAAACAAAAAATGGGTTTTGTTATCCATCCTTCCCACATGGAGCTCATCCTCCTTACAGTTCTGAATTGGTCTCTAGGATCTTCGATATTCGTAGTGCAACAATTACGAGAATAATGAAGTTTGTTTTGGGAAATTTAATGAAAACACATCTCTGCAGTTTTATCATTGATAGATTTAGTTTTAGACATCAATTACAATCAACTATTAGAGAGGTCGGCCACTAGCAGGGTCAACCCTCTCTCCCATGTGTAAACTCATATATATAGGCTCTGAGCCATGCAAAAATACACTGTGTGTACAAATCCATTTTTGATAATATTAAATTGATGCTCTATTCCTGTTTCATTTGTGCTTATGTTTCTATGCAACCGACGATTGAGTAAACCGTAAAAGTGGACCACTATTTTCTGGGAGGCCCCCCCAGTGGCAGTGTGTAATATTGTATGGATCGATCTCGTGCAAATAAGTGTTATAATCGTTTTTAGTTTATGTGTGTTGTTATTCATAATCAAGTACATGCATATGTTTGTGCATACATAGTATCATCGATTTCATGTAGTTTAGATTAGCTAGCAACGTAAATACATAGCTCCATTTCTCTTTCTTCCTGTCAATTACGTTTTTATTTTCACAGTTTACAAATTGAATTCTGTCTTTATTTAGTTGTGAATCGAATTCCTGTTCAAAGCATTGTGGTTGATCTTTTTTTATTGAATAAGTGGTTAAGCATTCATTTTGGTATTGTAGGTTGGAAATCAAATCTCATTTCATAGTTCAAGCTTTGTATTGTAGGTTAGTAGTTGGATTGTTTGTTGTAGGATAATCACTTTAGTGAATTGGTTAAAGACTGCATTTCATAGTTGAAGTTTATTTTCTAGGTTAACATTTGCATCATGTTCTTAGAATAGCAATTTTCTCTCATGTGAGTTTTACTTTTTCTTCTATATTAATGGAATAGTTTCACTGTTTAGGTAAAGATTAAATTTTGTTCTTGAAGCAATAATACAGTTTCAATGTTCAGAATTTGTGGTTTGAATGATCTTTTAGAATAAAATTTGTTTTCTAGCTGAAGGATTGAATTCAATACATTAGATTAGTGATTGAACCATGTATATAGATTATCATAGTCCCTGCATATAGATAAAATTCGTTCCTTAGAGTAGTAAATAAATTATGTCAACATAGGTTTAAATTCAAAATACTGTCCATTAGATATTAGAATAGATTCACATTTTTTAAATTTTCAATATTGAGTTTAAAATTAGTTTGATTTACATTTGATAGAATGCAGTGCCAATTGTAGGTATGTTTGACAAGTCGATTGATAGTTCATAACCCTTACTCGATTCCTTTCAATTGATTTCCTTGAATTTTCACACTTTCTAGACTTTAACTTTCAGTTGACCACCAACGGATAGATTAATGGCCTAACTTATAATATATGATCACATTGTGATGCTTCTTCCTTAGGTGTCAATCTATTTCAGTTTGTGTGTCTTTCTTTTAAATGTATTACTAGATTTAAGTTAGGCTAGGGTAATTTAGGCTCCAGTCTTGCACATACTGTGCCAACACTTCTAAGCTTACAAGCCCTTGGGTTGATAATTTAATGTCGAAATAGATAGTGCATAATTTCCTCAACATTTCTAGAGCTGTTTCCTGGGAGGTGCTAAAAGGTTTGAAGTATAAGTAGATATGTTTACTTTACATTACACAGCAAGGGGGAGGGGAAACGATAAGACGCAAAGATGAATTCACTATGGAATTTCTGTAGTCTAATAGCCTGATGCATCCACTTTAGTGGGTCACCCCAAAACCTTGTTGTTCCTTTTCGTAAGTGTGTTTTACTTTCTTCAAGATTATTTTTCACAAGAGTGTTTTGCAAAGTGCGTTTATTTTCCTGTACGTTTTACTTTCCACTAAGTGTTTTTATTTTTTGTAAAGTTTGAGTGTGTTTCTTTAGAATGTTTATTTTCTGCAAAATTTGATTGTCTTTCCTTACATCAAGTGTTGCATCCATATTTGTTACTTGTCTGTACGTTCGATTCATTTTTCGTAGGTGTGTTTAAGTTTTTCATATGGTCTTTACTTTTCAAGTGTTTGATGCATTTTGTAATTAGATTCTAAAATAAATAAAAATAAAAATAAAAATTATATATATAATAATAATAATAATAATAATAATAATAATAAAAATGTGGCTGCAGTAAGAACCCCAACCACTAATACTTGTGTGAAGCAAGACCTACCGACCAAGGCATGGATTTAGAGGTGACTATTAGTATAATAGAACTCTGTCAAATCCTAGCAGCAGCTAGGATATATTATTTTTAGGAAAGACACATTTTGACATTAGTTAAGATCTTATCATCCTCTCCTGATATGATAGACAAACCAAGTTCTCGAGAGCTACAAAAGGATTTTCTTTGCGAAACTACAAAATAAGATGACACAATGGGGTTTATATATGAAGGAGAGCGACCTGAAATCAGAGAGTTATCGACATACATGACAACAGATCCATCATGTGCTCAAACAACTGCTCAACCAAGAGAAGAGGATCTGTATGACATAATGAATGAAGGTGAGTACCTGGACTACATCAAAAGCTGGTTTCAAGAGTTAACCCATCCACAATACCATTCCTTCCTTCAACACTTTACGATGCAGAAACATGTAAGTTGGTTGGTATTCCACATTCAGGTAATCATTGTCAGAACCTTCTCATATGTGGATAAAGGTATATTTTCTATATTGTTTCGTACTTGGTTACATTGGAAGAGCTCATATACTTGAATAAAAATGTTTTTTCTTAAATAGGAAAATGTGTATATAAATAAAGAGTTGCATGTTTAGTTTAGAAATTACCGCAACTTAGATTTTTGTTTTCTTTTTCAAATAAAAGAACTAAGAAGAAGATAATGTTAATATCTAAACCAAAACAATTTTACATCATTTATTTTCATACATGCATATTTCTGACTATAACAATTGATTAAGACCAACTTTAAATATCGTGGGGATTTACCATAGGTTTAAGGTCTATCTAAAACCTAGAGGTCACTTGTACATCATAACTTCATTATCAAAGCCTGTTATTTAAAGCATTTTTACCACAAAGAAGCATAAGGGTGACTGAAATTCCTATTGTGTTGGGGAACACTATTACAATTCTATATTAAATAAGACAAATTTAGTGACTATATACACCTTTCATTCATTATCTTATGGCTCCATCCACTACATATTAATAAGCTCAACCATCTATGTATTTTATTCGGTTAAGCTCACTTGCAGTATCCAATACATTGGGAGAAAAATATTTATTTGGTTCAACAAGTTTTTAAATAAATTATCCTCCAACCCATATACCATCCCATCCTATAGCAAGGTTTTGAGAGCTTCTTCCCCATCCACTCAAACTCTTATAGGAAATATTGCTAAAATTTTTAAGGGTGGAACTTTGGGACACGAGCCTCTGCTGTAAAAAGGGTTTAAGAGGATAACCTGCCGGGGTATTGAACAGGTCTGTTGGTAGTAGGTATTGGCCTATGGTATGACCAGGTAAACCCAACGGGGTACTAAATAGGCCTGACTAAAAGAGGGGAATCAACCTGGAAAGGATAATTTGTGCAAAGTATATGGTTCCACTATACCTCAATCTATGGTATTGTTTATGAAGTTTAGCTAGAAAAGAGTATATATGGTTGATTTATGGTAAATGAACCTCATATATCTTCCATTTGAGAATGTTTGTAAGTTGCACTTAAGACCCCATCGTTTGATTCATACTATACCTAGGATGTCACTATCCTAGAGGTGGGACCCATAAGCCCAGGATCCTAATGAATTAAAATGCAAACTTTGTTCATATTACTTGAATAATGATAAGACTTTGAGAAGTAGCAGGGATGACTAGTTTCCCATAGGATTTATGGACTATCTATACCCTCATGTTTCCTATCTAAGGAGACATGAGGAAAATCCCCTATCATAGTTTTTATGTGGTCTTTGAAAGTATAAATTTGCATGTATTGAAGAATTTGAATTATTACATCGTTGTTTTGGTCATATCATGAATATTTTTTTTCCAAAAAGTTCTAGTATTTAGAATAATGATGGCTTCCTAATTGTTGTTGATCCCAAATACAGACATAAAAATTACAACCCACTCTCAAATTTATTAATTATGGGTTGAGGACGTGCCATATCTTTGGTCTATGGGGATGTCGGGCTCTAGAAATTTACCTTTATCATGATTTCATTTCCATTAATTTCCGACCCATTTACCATAATTTAATACACCTATCTTTAAAAAGGTTGTATTTTACTTGGTTATATTAGTTAAAATATCGTAAATGTAAACTGAGCCTAATATGTTATTTTTGAGGTATAAAACATAGTATTTAGCAAATGATAAACATTTCGGTACTCCATCTAACATTTCATTCGGTCCCGAGTTCCGTATCAAGTTCTATTTTATCTTGGGACATGCTTTTGGCTACTCTTTCCACGAAATGATCTACCTTTGCCTCTTGATTCTTGTTAATGATGTTGGTCCTGCATGTGCAAATCAAAACTATAATGATGAGCTATGTAATATTTTAAATTTCAAACAAATGAATAATTGAAAAGATATTATATTAAAATATTCATTCTATTTTTAACTATTCAAAAATTTGTTTCAAATCATAAATTAATTAAAATGATGGGAATTTAATAAATGTGGTAAATTATAGTTTAAAGTTTTCACTTAAACCAAAAAAATGGATTATAAAGCATATGATAATATTAACCATGGTAAATGTTTAATTTTCACACCATACAAGCCACACATATATAATATAAAAATTCATGGTGGAAAATTACGTTGACTTCATCGATATTCCTCATGTAATACGTTTTGGGCATATTAGCTTTATGCCATGATTTGTTTTAACATAACGAATTTTCTTATACATGTTATGATGCATGGAGTAATGGATTAAAGGAAGGAGCATTCAAACTTAAATGTATCGACGCATGAGTTTTTTAATGCAAGCTCACGTGATGTGATGGAGGCAAGCAACAAGAATTCAATATACAGTTCAAAAACTCAGCCACAATATGAACTTAGCACCCAACAATCAATATGGCCAACGAACTAGCACAAATTCAGCATAGGAATCCATATTTTTGAAATAATTATAGTTACAGGTCATTCAGACGACCATTCATACCTCCATTCACATTCAGACAGTCATTTGGACTGTCAACCGCACCATGAAAATCATTGGTTTTCCTACCTGGGAGAATTCATGGCACAAACGGAATGGGAGAATTCATGGCACAAACGTAAACATGGGTTTTGTTATCCATCCTTCCCACATGGATTTTGTCCTCCTTACAGTTCTGAATTGGTCTCCAGGATCTCCTAGATTCACAGTGCAACAATTTCCAAAATAATGAAGTATGTTTTGGGCAATTTAATGAAAACACATATTTGTAGTTTTATCATATATAGTGATGCAGGAGCATCAACCCACCTTCGAGAAATCATAAAAAAATGAGTTTTTGGAAGGCGTAACTGTCAAAGGATGAGGAAATTTGTTATTTGTTGGTTCAAAACTGATTATATGTAGCATGAAATCAATATATTCATGAACACGTGATACCGATGTGTTAGTTAATAGTTGCGAATTTTATGGATTTAGTTAGGGATAAAATTGATGTTTAAATTGTAATCCCGTAGGCATATTTAGTGGGCCACAAAATGTAGACCAGCCAGCCAGAACGTTGTGATCGTGTGAATGTAAAAATGTAGAGAATTAAATAGAGTTTACAATCTTTGGTTTAGAGTATTCATGATGTGTTTTGTATTTAATTATGCAACAATTGTTTAGGATCATGCGTTCCATATTTGAGATTACTTAATGTTGGTTTGACTGTTTGAAGGATCAATGACTCAGTTACAACTTTGTATTTTGATAGTTTATAGAGTGATAGGAATACAATATTCCTATAGCTGGTGGATTTTCGACAACCATTGTGTATTGTTTGAATTTCCTATAATGTTTGATATGGAGGGAAAATAAATATGGGCCCATAACCCATAGGTTCAAGATTACGAAGGACCCCAGATCGGTGGTCATCAAGTGGTATCAGAGCCCAAAGATTCGTGGGTAAAATAGAAGGAGGTACAAGTTTGTGTTAATAAAGTTTGTTTTCTTTATGGTTGTACAAGTAGCAGCAGATGAAGGTGAGAAGATTTGCAGTGGCCTAGAGCAAGGTGTGCTCATATGGTTCCAGAAGAAAGAATTGAGAAGATGCCAAAAGACCGAGACATAGGAGAGAAGCTTAGTGAGGCATCGTGTAACAAGTGGGGAGACTTGTTACTGTAGAGGTTTCATTGTAGCTCACAAGTTAAGTTGTCACAAGAAGACATATGACCAGGAGGTCATACATTTTTCTACCCTCAAAGTCTGATGCAGGAGCATCAACCCACCTCCGAGAAATCATCAAAAATGAGTTTTTGGAAGGCACAATTGTCAAAAGACAAGGTGATTTGTTATTTGTTGGTTCAAAACTGATTATCTATAGCATGAAATCAATATCTTCATGAACACGTGAGACCGATTTGTTAGTTGCTAGTTGCGAATTTTATGGATTTAGTTAGGGATAGAATTGATGTTTAAATTGTAATCCTGTAGGAATATTTAGGGGGCCAACAAAATGTAGATCATGCCAGGCAGAACGTTATGATCGTTTGAATGTAAAAACATGGAGAATTAAACAAAGTTTACAATCTCTGGTTTAGAGTATTCATGATGTGATTTGTATTTAATTATGAAACAATTGTTTATGCTCATGCGTTCCAGATTCGAGATTACTTAATGTTGGTTTGACTGTTTGAAGGATCAATGACTGAGTTACAACTTTGTATTTTGATAGTTTATAGAGTGACAACAATACAAGATTCCTATAGCTGGTAGATTTTCGATAGCTGTTGTGTATTATTTGAATTTCCTATATTGTTTGAGATGGAGGGTGAATAAATATGGGCCCATAACCCACAAGTTCAAGATTATGAAGGACCCCAGATCGGTGGTCATCAAATAGATTCCATTTTAGAAATCAATTACAGTATATTATTAGAGGGGTCGACCACTAGCACGGTCGGCCCTCTCTCCCATGTGTAAACTCTTATATATACAAGCTCCGAGCCATGCAAAAATACACTATGTGTACAAATCCATTTTTGATAATATTAAATTCATGCTTTGGTCTTGTTTCATTTGTGCTTTTGTTTCTATGCAACCAACGATTGAGTAACCTATAGGAGTGGACCATTGTTCTCTAGGATCGATCTCATGCAGATAAGTGTTATAATTGTTTTTAGTTTATGTCTGTTATTATTCATAATCAAGTATATGCATATGTTTGTGCATACATAGTATCATCGATTTCCTGTGGTTTGTATTAGCTAGCAACGTAAATACAGAACTTTGTTTCTCTTTCTTCTTGTCAATTACATTTTTCTTTTCACAATTTACAAATTGAATTCTGTCTTTCTTTAGTTGTGAATCAAATTTCTATTCATAGCATCGTGGTTGAATTTTGTTTATTGAACTAGTGGTTAAACGTTCATTTTGGTATTATAGGTTGGCAATCAAATCTCATTTCGTAGTTCAAGCTTTGTTGATAAAATAACAATTGATTCTTAATTCATAGGTTAGTAGTTGGATTGTTTGTTGTAGGATAATCACTTTAGTGAATTGGTCAAAGACTACACTTCATAGTTGAAGTTTGCTTTCTAGGTTAGCATTTGCATCATGTTCTTAGAATAATAATTTCATCTCATATGAGTTCTACTTTTGCTTCTAGATTAACAACATAGTTTCACTGTTTAGGTAAAGATAAATTTTCATTCTTGAAGCAATAGTATCGTTTCAATTTTCAGAATTTGTGGTTTGAATGATCTTCTAGAATAAAAGTTGCTTTCTTAATTAAGGATTGAATTTAGTACATTAGATTAGTGAGTGAACCATGCATATAGATTATCATAGTCCCTATATATAGCTAAAATTCGTTCCTTAGAGTAGTAATTAAATTATGTCAAAACAGGTTTAAATTCAAAATACCGTCCATTAGATATTAGAATAGATTTGCATTTTATTAACTTTTCAATATTTAGTTTAAAATTAGTTTTACCGACATTTGATAGAATGCAGTGCCAATTGTAGGTCTGTTTGACAAGTCGGTTGATAGTTCAGAACCCTTACTCAATTTCTTTCTATTGATTTCCTTTAATTTTCTCACTTTCTAGACTTTAACTTTTAGTTGACCACCGACGGATAGATTAATGGCCTAACTTATAAGATATGGTCACATTGTGATGCTTCTTCCTTAGGTGCTAAGCTATTTCAGTCTATGTGTCTTTATTTTAAATGTATTACTGGCTTTAAGTTAGGCTAGGGTAATTTAGGCTTCAGTATTGCACATACTGTGTTGATACCTCTAAGCTTATGAGCCCCCGGTTTGATAATTTAATGCCGAAATAGATAGTACATATTTTACTCAACACTTCATCGATGTAATGTTCAATATTTTTTTAATTAGGATTTTGATGACGAGTGACCTGCATACCATATTATGTTTCACCTCATTCCAATGTCAAATCAAGAGAAGGCTGAAAAAAGAGTGCAACTTGGAGAGGAAGCATACCAAACAAGGTTGAATCAACCACCTATTCAATTTCCACTACGTCCATCCTCACCAATTAGGAATCCCTACAAATGATAATAGTTTTTCACATGTTGGAAATGGAGGCAATAGAGACGTTGGTATGGATGAGTTATTATGACAAAGGAGTTCCATGGATGTAATGCTGTTTCATACATTCCAGGACAATGAGCCAAGGGATGACGCTCGTATCACTGAAGCCTACTTCGAAAGCCTTAAAATGGAAAATTCCACACCTCTCTTTGAACATGGATGGTCAAAGTCTACACAGTTGGGGATGACAATGTTATTATATAACTTGAAATCAAAGTATTCCAGGTCTGATGAAAATCTCTCAGTGATGTTGAGGTTAATGACCATCAACTACCTTATATTTTGAGGAATCTTGTTACACAAATATGATCATTGAAAATGGTCGATTTTATGAATGTTAAGTGAGATTGTACATTTGTATTTCCCACTAACTACAGGTGGTTCAAAGATAAGGTACTTTCAAATTATAATGTATTTCCTGGAATCTATAAGGAGGAAAATGAAATATTTAAAATGTTGGGTGTTGAGTACATATCATATCATGAGTCTCCCAAGGATTGTATTATATATATAGGTGAATATGTAGACAAAGTGATCTATCCAAAATGTGGGAATGGAAGGTACACATACTTGAATAATAAGGATAAATAACATGGTCCTCTTTATAAGATATTGAGGAACATGCCTATAATCCCAAGTATTCAAAGGATATTTTGTTGAAAAGAGTTAGCAATGTTGCAGGGATGGAATGCATCACATCTAAGTGAGGAAGGAGTATTGTGAATCCCAATAGATTCAATATCCATGAATCATATAGAGGATACATGGCTTGATAAATTCAAGGATGAAGTGCACAACCTTAGATTGAGCATAGACGCTGATGGCGTCAACCCATATTCCAAACTAGAAAACACCTATACTATTTGTCTTGTAGTGGTGATAAATAAAAATATCCCCCCCATGGTTGTCTGTACAGAATGGACATCCTATGTTGGCTCTTATAGTCCCCAGTAGAAGACAGGTGAAGAATATGGATGTTTACCTACGATAATTTATCGAAGAGTTTAAGGCACTATGGGAATGGTTATAGGTTTATGATGTATCGAGACCAATACCATTAGAGAGGAGTTTTACGTTATATGACATATGTTTGTACACCACACACGATTATCCAGGGTTGGGATTTTTCTCACGTAAATATGTTGTTTTATTTGTTTATATTCAAAGCAAGATTTTTTTGGCATATTTAATTCGTTGCGACTATCTTGATATTAAACAATGATAATGTGCTCTATATACCATAACATATTTTTTTTTGTAACGCTACAAATTCTATTAGTCTAAGAGAACAAAAATGACAAAAAATTCCTTGACCAAAGGAGGTCTTAAGTGGTGGAAGCACCACTCGATCTTCTAAAAAAAGGAGGGCTGTCTGAGAAAACTATTATAGAGATTGTTCAAATATTTAAGGAACCCAAAGTAGCTGGTAGGGATCATAATTACAAATTTTTTTCTTACAAATAAACAGATATGCAACCAAACTAAACATCCATAACAAAAAACCTGATATGATAGTCCTACTCCTGAGAGGCACGTGACTCTGATGAAGATATGTGCATGGTTCAAGAGGGGGGTTTTCTTCGAGGATGGGCCATACCCATCGTTATTCCTCCAAGTTTTTGGTGGTGTTAGCATTGGTCCCTAACGCAGACGGTGGTGGCTCTTTGCTAGGACTTTCTTTTTCCCTCACCCATTTGAGCATAGGTTCAATGGTGGTCAGGATGGGGAACAGGGGAGCCTGGGATAGCCTTGGTGCTGGTAACAAGCTGGCATCTTGTGAACTACCATATATCATGCTTCCACTTCCTCCATCCACGTGACCCACCTTCCCAGCAGTGCCAACCATGCATTTCCATGCAAAGGTGTTGTCCATACTGGTGAGCTGCCCATCCATTTCCACCATATTTGCCTTCACAGTAAGGACAATATCATGATACGCACTACAATTTCTAAGCATATCTTCCATTAGGTTTCCAAGCATGTTTTTAACTAACCAGTAGTGGTTAATCCTGCTGTCTCCCTTCTTGGTTGTGAGACGCTGGTTCAACACCCTACCTTCCCAATCATCGACGAGGATATGGACTGACATGGATATTTTTTCCTCATATCCCTCTTCCATCTGCACGATGATCCTTATTTGGGATTTCCCTCTTCCATTGCTAGCATGCCTAGGTGTTCCACGTTTCCTAGACATGGAAATGAGCCGAATTCCCGGGTGTTACAAGAAGGGCCAAATGCTATGCGGTGTAGAAAGAAGTGGTAGATCAAATTGCTGGGTACTCTCAATGTTGTGAACACCTGCAATAATGAGGTTACCCTCAAAGCCGAAGAACCAGTGGAGGATTCCAATGTGCACCAGAATTACGGACCAACTTCGGACCTTGGGTAGCATAGCACATCCCTCAAGCCAAAACCATACCACAAGCTGCATAGAGAAACCTACGAGCCGTAACAGAAAATTACACAAACCACCAGATTAGAACACAAGCTGCGTAGAGCAACCTACGAGCCGTAACAAAAAATACACATACCACCAGAGACGATGTTGAGATTTTCCATGGAATTTTTCTTCATATCACCACCATGAACGAGCATTAACTATCTACCTACAGGAATTAAACACTTTTGAGGCGACATGAATGCACAGGAGGAAGACAGATGGGCGCCATCTTAGGAAAAGAGCTGAGAAGTGACGACCTTCCCCATATGCACAAGAGAGCTTAAGATCGTTACAGGGGAGATGGAGCTTGTGGATGTCCCGCTAGCATGTGTGGTGCCACGTGTTAGGATCGTGGACCAAGGAACCTCATACTGTCAGTCTAAATCGTTGGAACCCGCATCCGGGGTCTATATACCATAACATCACAGGTCTTGTGACAAAAGGTTATCATGGATGTAAATGTTGTGGACATAATATTAAAGCTAGGTGGTCCAAATACCTACAAAATCTAGTGTACAACTTCTTTAGGGTGTTCCTCCCAAAAAGCCACCCTTATAGAAGAGCAACACCTACTTTCAGTGGTAAACCTGAGAGAACCAAAATGCCTAAAATTATGACACTAACTGATTGAATTAGGGAATATGACAGATAGAAGGAGAAGGAAATTGCAGAGATGTTTGTTTCATCTGGGGAACCTATGTTCACCGATCTGAATTCTTTGACACCTATGATGAGGAAATGTATAAAGGGATGAACAAGAAATCAATATTTTATGATCTCCCATATTGGGAGCATCTTAATATTTCTCACTTACTAGATCTTGTGCATATATTTAAAAATGTTTTATGTTCTTTGTGGCATAACATATCATCCAAAAAAAGTGACAAGTTGAAAGTCATGAGATATATTATTTCTTCAAATACTAAAAATAAGCATTGTCCAAGAAAAGAAAATAGAGGAGATGATGTCCACTCTTTTCCATATAAAAAAGGCTATGTCCCATGGAGTTTGAAGAAAAAGATCTTAATTTGGAAAAAAGGAAGTTATATTGGGCATGAAGGTGCCCTCTTGTTATGGGTATTCTCTACGACGTTGCTTCACTATGGACAGAAAGTTGATGGTTTTGAAATCACATGACCATCTCAACCTTCTAAGGGTATGTATAATGCCCAAAACATTATTTTATTACTATTTTATATCTTTTACCACATAAGTTTAAATGAAATTAATTATTTGTGTTTGCTTTGTAGTGTCAATGTTCGTTGTTTGTATGTGGGTGTGTGAACCATGAATTTCATAATGAACTGCAACGTGCCATATCTAGCCTATCTACATTTGTACGATGGATCACATCAAAGGGGATTTATATTGCTAGCACTCCTCGGTGCTATCAAGAGATAGAAGATATTATTCGTATGTTTGAGAAGGAATTGTCGTTGAATTTCATGGACTTGGAGATTCATCTTTTACTTCACCTAGTGGATGAACTTGAATTTTTCATGGTGGTGTCATGTTTTTGGATGTTCTTTTCAGAGACGTGCATTAAAAAATTGAAGGTCTTTGTTCAGAAGAGGGTAAAACCAAAGGGGTCTATGACAAAGGGGTACATTGTATACGAGTCGTTCTATTATGCCAGTGGGTACATCAAGCAAATCGACGACACACCAGGTGCAATGATTTGGGATGATGAAGGTGATGAGGATAAAAGGAAAGGGGATTTACTAGAAATGAAAAGAAAAAGGCACTTGATAAGGAGTAAGTCACTTATATTTGGATCTTCAAATTTACATATAGTAACTATTCACAACAAACTTCAAAATCTATATTGCATCCAACATGTAATGAATGTGGTTTTGTTTACATGAATACACCATCAAATTTAGAAATTGATGCATTCAATGAATTCATTCTTTTCAACGCAGAGGAAACATAGTCGCGGGTCGCATTGTATGAAGAGAAGAGGAGGAAATGGGACATTAACATAAAATAATTTAGGCAGTTGCATGGTAGAAGCTTTCCTTTTCCATATCATTTAAAAGAAAATATGCCAATGATTTGTCTTAATAGTTGGGTTGTAGACCAAGTCAGAGAGACATATGGTGCATCCGATCGTTACCCACCTGAAGAAGAGGATGTGCTAAACATTGGGATCGGATGCAACAACTTGGTAATAAAATATTTGTGTACATTTATAACATTATAATGCAACTTTGAATTGTAAAATCTATATTTAATATAATAATGTTTTGTTTTTTATACATATGACACAATCATTTGTTAAATTTTCGTACAGGTGCGTTTGTTCCCATCTATGTGGGAATATGGACATCATTTTTGCACCAAGGATGCTGATGGTGGGTGTATTACACAAGACTTTGGAGTGGAAGTCGAGTTTGACCAATCTACTTGTGCTAGCCACCTTAATTGAAACATGATAGGAGGAATGTTGGGTTATATCAAAAAGATACAAGTGGAATTATCATCTTTCCAATGTGTTATTTTTAGGTGCAGGTAGTGGGACACATTCGACATGAATAACATAACGGTATATCGTGATAGTGGGTTGATATTTATCAACTTTAGAAATATGTGGGATGAAAGTAAGGAGCCTTATGTTTTCCCAAAACAATGCAACCAAGTGTTCTTTTACCTGGATGTGTTGGATAGAGGTTGGTGGTTCATATTAAGACATGACCCTATATCTAAACATGTTTTTGAGAACACTAGTGTTAGCATGCCAACCAAGCGATAATGTGGGCGGTGGAAACAACAGTTAATATGCACATGTTTTATTTCATCATTTATAGATTGAGATATCATTTTGTTATTGTTATATTTGATTGTATAATTATATTGTTTGTAATTTTTCATGTTATGATGGTGGAAATAGAAAGTTGATTATTGGATGCAATGACATTTAAACCATTTCAGTTGGTAAACAACCAATATGATGCGAAATATGGTTTATGAATTTGAATTAATCTATTATTGTATGGAATGATTATATGTCATTTTCTAAATTACTCGTATTATGTCTTCTATATATATATATATATATATATATATATATATATAATTACACCATGAAAACAACTTACATGATTCAATTTTAATTTATTTTTGTGAAAGTAAAGGATAACATATTATTTCAACCTTAAAAGTGCTCTCTAATTTCTATATTAATATTGCAATAATGCTTGTGTTTTGTGATGTTTTTGTTATGGATAATGTCAAGAATTATAGTTGCATTAATTTAAGACACTTTTGTTATAATGTTTGCAATTTTGTTTGAATGGTAAAAATAGAGAAAAAACAAATTTTGAGGATGAAGGTGTAGGTATGGAATATTCTTTAAGAGAAAAAATGGCTTTTAGTAAATATTTTATATTAATTAAGTTGTATTTAATTGTTGAATCTCTATATTTCTAGGAGGTTGAACTCCATCTTAGAATTGGTTGAGACAATAAGGATTAATTATACGAAGTAGTCAACAAATTAGATGTATGCTTGATATTTATTCATGAACTTATCTTATGGTTTGTAAATAGGTACACAATTTTGATTTATAAATTAAAGCCATGGTTGTATATTTCACTAAAATTATTTGATATATGTTTCGATATAAAAAAATTGATTTAGATTTTATTAATTAATGTAAATTTATAATAACATAATCCTATTCACAAACTCAAATTTCATGAATATTTGATATTTTAAATACTGATTAGTTTTGAAATTATTTATTCAATTAAAAAATATTCTAACGTTATTAAATAAAATTTGAAAAAATTAATATTAGCAAAGTAATACAACAGTCCTTTAAAAATAATACAATATTACATCAATAATTAGTTGCAATTTTTTGAGCATTAGCTAGGTTTAAACCTCATTTTTAGAGGGTATAAAATGTGTTCCTTGAATGTGACTAAAGTTATATTATATAGTGAAGACAATCATGATTAAAAACAATTAATAAGTTTGGAGAATACAACATTTAGGTTTACTATTGAGAAAAAATGGTGTTCTTTTAATTAAGTATTTGTCTTTCTTCCGATTAGAGCTTTGGTATTTGTCATTGTAAAGTGAGTTATAGTCAATAAATTTAAAATGGTCAATGCTAAATTGATAGGTCATATTGATGTTCATATTTACATTTTTTTGTCATGTTCATATTCATATATTATAGTAATATTACATGGCAATACTTGATTTTTTGTTACGATGATTGTCAATTAGAGGTATAAATNTATATATATTATTTTGTAATGCTCAACATATAGTTGTAACAAAACAAATAAATTACTATATATGTATAATATTATGACAAATATTACTACATTATTAAGAAAATTACAATAAATTAAAATATCCATAAAAATTAGATAAGAACAATATGAACACGATCTATAAAAAAAATTATTACATAAACATCATCATACTACAATATACGACAAACTATAAAAATATAAACATGATACTATGAAAACTTATAGAACAATCATCAATCATAGAGTTCCCACAAATCCCTCCGTAATTTACAATGCACTTTGTGATGTTTTTGTCGACTAAAGAAAAATTTGGTGATCTAAATACCCACATGATTTTGAATAGTACAAATTTCTTTTAGTACATAAGCATATGATCATCATTATTTTCAACACCTAACAAACATAAACATCATGATCATAGCATCATAAACATAAACATCATTCTACTAACATAAACATAACCATAATTTTTAACAAAAATGTAAATGCATCATTTCCATTTTCATAACATTGACATAAATATACCATTATTATCATTGCCATCAACTAAGAAACAAAAAAATAAAGACCATCATATATGTCATCATACCATCATTAACATAAAACCGAAAATAAGCATGAATGTACCATCATAAACATTACGTTACATATTCATGGAACATATATTGCAACTAATATATTTAAACATCAATATCTAACACAAAAAACTAATAATACTCGTAAACATAAGTAACGTTCCATGACCATCATTTTTACCACATAAATAAATAAACATCAACATCAACATCGACATCAACATAAACATGAAAAATGCAGTATATATATATAGATATGAACATATATAACATCAAACTCATGATATAAAATATCAAATATAATAATATCTCTCCAGTTCAATAACTGCTACAACATATCCGCTCCACCTCCTCTAGCAGAGGAATCATCAGTATCTCTCCTATTAGAGCTAAATGCATCATCACCTCCACCAATAGAGCCAGAGGCAATATCTTCACCTTTGCCAGTAGAGCCAGAGGCATCAGTACCCATACCAGACATAAAAGGAGGTTTGAGAGGAGGATAGATAGGTCCATCAATATGAAGTGTATGACCCTCTCTAAGAAACTCTAAAATAAAAACATGTGTAGTAGGAGCTGGTTGATGGTCAGGCCGATGAGTATGAATGAAGGGTCAATTGAGCACAAGTAGATAATATGATGATGACATAGGATCAGATGGATAGTCGATTAGAAGTATTAGACTAGATGATGAAAAAGGTGGACTAGGAGGAAATGGTGGAGGAGGAGGTGGTCGAGACACCGTAGGTAGAGGAGGAGGTGGTGGATGATACATAGAAGGTGGAGGGGGAGGAGGTGGAGGATGAAGATGACGTGCAAAGGAGGAAACCAATTGAAAGCATGCACCAAAAACATGTTGCATTAATAACCTCATATGATGAGGAATAATCCTCCATATCTCTACACGTTCATGGTCATCGAAAATATCATGCAGATGCACATGATGTACACCTACACAACAGGATTTGAACCCAAAAATCCGATGACAAAATCCGATGAAATCTGATGTAAAGTACCAATTTGTCAGTTGGAAATGATGAAAAGTACCATACCTTCCGATTTCTTTAAGCATAATCGAATTTCTGATGTCCTTATCCTAAGTTTTTCAATGAGACTTTGCGACACTAGGTTGTCGGATATGCAGCATCAGGTCATCGGATATGCGACACTAGTGTGTCGAATTTGTGGCCACACTTGAAGGATGAGTCGTGGGATTTGTGATGATAGGTGAAGGGTTTGTGTCGAATCTTCAAAGATCTCAGGCTATTTTTCCAAATAATAGTAAGACTTATTTCAAATAGTATAAACCCATATTTCCAATGGTAAGTAGGTTCATATCGTCGGATATTCGACGACTGCCCAAGTATATAAATATAAACATTTTTAAACATTTCGACATGTTTGCTATAGAAGCAATGGATGATTTGCATAAATTATTTATTCCGCAATAGACAATTTGAGGAATTATTTTATTCTTTGATGGGTGGTTGCGGGAATGATGATGATGAATTATTTTATGATGATGATGGTATTGACGGATGATCCAATAGAATATGTCCAAGAATTAGTTGAATCAAATGATGTAGCAGACAATGCCAATGAATATTATATCGATGATGACACGATGAGCGTAACTGATTTAGATGATGATGCTGATATGACCAATACTTACAATGTTGACTCTGGATCTAATGATATAGATGATGACTTGGATGAAGAAGATGATGAAATATATTGAAAGGTAAATAATTAATTATACCCATTCTTTTATCTTATTTAAAAAAAAGAGTTACTAACATTAATGATATCATATATTTATAGATAGGAGAACAGACGAGGCTAAAATAATCTTCATCATCATCAACACCATCATTATCATCATCATTATCATCATCTTCATCTTCATCATCTTCTTCTTCATCATCATCATCATCGTCTTCATCTTCATCATCATCATCATCATCATCAACATCGTCTTCATCTTCATCATCATCTTCATCATCATCTCCATCATCATCATCTTCATCGTCATAGTCATCATCATCATCATTATCATCATCATCATCATCACCATCATCATCATCGTCGAAATCATCATTGACATCATCATAATCATCGTCATCATCATCACCTTCATCATCATCATCATGTTGATCACCATTGTCTTCATCATCATGATCATGATCATGATCATCATTATCATCATCATCATCATGATGTTCATCATCATTTTGATAATGATCATGATGTTCATCATCATCGTCTTCGTCATCACGGTCATCATCATAATGATCATGATGTTCATCATCATCGTCTTAATCATCATTATGTTCATTATCATCATCATCATGATGACCCTTATCATCATCAACATC
>LPNX010547969.1:165140-182640 GCA_001517045.1 Pseudotsuga menziesii | reverse complement strand
CCTCCTCCTCCTCCTCCTCATCTTCATCATCAGCATCATCATCATCATCATCATGACCCTCATCATCATCATCGTCGACATCATCTTCATCATCATAATCATCATCATCGTCATCATTAACATCATCATCATGATGTTCATCATTAGCGTCTTCATCATCATGATCATCTTCATCATGTTAATCATGATCGACTTCATCATCATGTTCATCATCATTGTCTTCATCATCATGATCATCATCAACGTATTCATCATCATCATGGTCATCGTCAATGTATTCATCATCATGTTGATCATCATCATCTTCATCATCATCATTATCATGTTGATCATCATCGTCTTCATCATGATCATCATCCTTGTAGTAGGGATTTCACCCTAGCTACAGGTAGGAACATAGTACCTTCCGTCTATAGGATGGAAGGGTAGGGTTCATGTTGGATGGAAGATAACCTACAAAACAATGTCAGAGCTAAGCTATGAAACCCTGCATGAAATGGTTAGAAAAATGAAAATATAGCTGGAAGAAATCAAAGGGAAAACCTGCAACAAATCATTAGCAAAGAAACCTGCAAACTAAAATAATGATAACGATAATGTTCTATACTTTTTTTGCAGGTGGATGATCGCAGAAAGTCCCCAGCTGTTGATCATACGACACCCTCGTCTAGGCATCAGGTAAACCTAGATGTAATTCTAGGAATCTACCATGATAGACAATTTTTGTTAATACAATTTTTTGCATAGACTATTGCTTCAAAAACTAAGCAATGTTTTATATATTTCTGTTGCAGTCAGGGGATTCATTTTATGAAACACCAACTCAACAGTCTTTAGAGTTTGATGTTGGAAAGTTAATGAATGATAAAGAAATTGGTACGTCTATAGATCCATTGAAGGTGCTACAGAAGACCATGGAAAAAAAATGAGGAATTGGTTCATTTGGCATTGATAGTTCCACAAATAGACGAGATCAAAACAAAGATTCAATTGTTGATCCAGAGATGTCGACAATTGAAAGTAAGTTCCAGGATAATAATGTAAATTCATTTTGGACTTTATAATTTTTTATTTTATATGATATTGAACTTATAATACAATGGTTTGTATTTACAGGAAATTCTACAGTTTAACACTGGTGTTGAAGGCATTGTTGGTCCTAGTGACCAAACCACTCCACGTACACTAGATACTTCACCCTTTTTGTCCACTGAACAATTAGCAACACGCTCTGTGACACCCCCTCGGCCAATAGAGGGTGCAGCCAATGCTGACCGACCCACAACAGATGCTGCAGAAGAAGGGGTGGATGCAGGGTTTGATACTAATGCTAATGCTGAAGCAACATTTCCTGGATCTTCTCGTGTCACTAGAATTGGTTCAATAGTGACAAATATTTTGGTGAATGATGAACTCATTCCAATAAAGATAGAGAATATTTCAGGTAATTATAGATTGCTCAATTTAGTTTTTATACTTTGTTTCTAATATACCAATAATTTATTTTAAGGTTGACTAATGATGGCATGATTTTTTTGCAGGAAATGATGTATTTTATAAAAATATAAATGATTTGGCCTTGGAGATCTACGGGCCCACCATCCACACAAGGTGGGAAAGACAGCCAAAATATTTGAAGGATGAGCTGACTAATCAGCTGGTCGGTCTGTTCGGAAAAGATACCTTCGATACATCGAAGGTCCTACAGGAGGCTGGACAACATCTGAAGATTGTCTGAGACCAATATAGGGTTCACCTAGAAAAGAAACCTAGGTATGAACGCCCTCTGATGATTCCATCAAGGGAGTGGAAAGCCTGAGTGGAAGATGGAAAAGAGAAGGGCCCTAGAAAAGCAACAAAGATACCACCAGGAACAGGGAGGTATGCAATACATTCCACAATGTAATGGTAAGCCTTATTATTTTTAATTTTTATATCGAATTTGGAACATCAACTAACGTAATTCAACACTTGATTAGGCTGTTGGACACATCAAAGGCCACAAAGGCAAGACTAGAAAAAAATGGTCAACACAAGCTTGGGCCTGGTGGTTATTCTAATTCGGCATCCCGAGTTGTAAGTATCAAAAACCCGATACTGCATCCAAATAATATATAGAAAATTATTTTATTTTTATTCTGGAAAAAAATGTAAAATTAATGATGTCATGCAAATATGTAGGCCAACTGATTCAAAGAATTTCCCACTGAGGAAGACATAAATCTTGGATTCAAACAAGGCTTTGAATCCATTGTTGAACACCGAAGAAGCTTGTCTGGGCATACTGCAGGATCTTCTGCTGATCCATCTGGTGCACAGGTATATAAAAACTATATAGTTTAATACAAATTTATTAATTCTCATGCAATTTATTCGTTATAAAAAATGAACATAAATTATTTATTCTGTTTTGACCAGGAAAGTAATGATCCCGTTAATGTCGAGGATGTACACCATTCAGTCGAAGATCATTCTTCGACTCCTGGTAATGAATTTATTAATATGTTACTATTTTGTATAGATAGTTGCAAATGATGAACATTAATTCTAATTCTCCACAATTCAATTGCAGAGCATGTATATGCAGGTAACACTGAATAGGTTGAGCCTATACAGGATAATGATGAACATGATGATGTGCCCATGCCAGGTAAAAAAACACCTTTGTAATGTTTTTTTAAATGAATTACTTGTATTTTTAAAAAGGCAAAAAAATAATGAAACAATTTGACAATATTGCAGCAATTCCGAGCCCCTCATCGCAAGTTCAACCTTGCGAGCTGTCTACTAGGGAAACCGATGACTAGATTCTAGAAAGTGCACTTCTCACTAAATATCTAAAGAGAAGAAAAGTAAATGGAAGCGACTGAAGAAATTTTGGGTAATTCTTATTTATAACAAAACATTTTACATGGTTTTTTCCTCTATTTCATGAATGAATTGTTAACTGAATGTTTTTATCGGCTATTGACTAAATAAATGTTTTAATGAATGATTTAATTAATGGTTTAATGAATGTTTTTTTCATCTATTGAATGATTGAATGGTTTATTGAATGATTTAATGAATTGTTTAATGAAATTTTTATTTCATCTATTGAGTGTTAGCTTTTCAACATTAAGCTAGCATTATGTTAGGATCTTTACTGAGAGACAAACACAAGAGACAATGAACACAGTGTTTTTGATCGGGGAAACCATAAATGGAGAAAACTCTGCAACTTCCTCAGAGATAGAATCAGCACAAGATGTAAAACCCCAAAACAGTAAGATGCACTCCCGACAGCAGTAGTCTTCTTCTTGTCTAGTCCCAGTGTATTTCCTTCCTCACATATGCGCTACACTTGAGTGAGTGAGTGATGTGTGTTATAAATAGAGAGGCTCACTCTCTATTTATATTTTTTTGTTCACTTGAAGTGCACTCAATCATGTCGGCCTCACTTAACAATTACTTACTAGAGCCGACATCTCTAGGAGTGTCTAATAACCCTAGTGCCCTGAAACTGTGGGGACTTTAACTCTTACACAATCGGAGAGTTACCCACTATGACTTGACATGAATTGTTTATATTATTGATCCTCCCGATCAGAACATCGGGGCATGACAACATGACTCAAATACATAATAGATACATCCCGTAATAAACATTGGGTTACAATACATAAGATACATAAATGAATACATTCCGAAGTTACAAATACATCAACACTCCCTCTTAACTAGGAATGTATTCTTTCAACACAATTTTCAGCACTGGTCTTCTTCTCTGTATCAACCGGATCATCTCGTCATCTGCATCTCGAGTCTTCTGAGTCTTCAAGTCATTGCCACTGGATCTAGATCAATATGGAGCACCATCACTGGATCTGGATCATCACTCGATCTGGATCATCATGGAACATCATCACTGGATCTGGATCATCACTCGATCTGGATCATCATCATTGGATCTGGATCATCACTGGATCTGGATCATCATTGGCTGTCATCACTGGATCTGGATCATCACTCGATCTGGATCATCACTGCTGGATCTTCATTACTGGATCTCAATCATCACTAGTGCTATCTCATGATTCTTCTCGTCATAGGAAGTTCTATAGAGCCAACCCTTTTTCATGCTGGTTGTAGGCCTAGCCATCATGTAGGTCTTCGCCCAACACTTACATCTGACCTACTCGTCAGAAAGGCATGGCCAGCACTCACATCTGATCATGTAGTAAACTACAATCACATCAGAAAGGCCTAGCACTCACATTCACCAGCATGGTAGGCACATCTACTACCATCTGTGAAATGGCTTCAACACTTATATCTGACGTACTCATCAGAAAGGAATAGTACTCACATCCATCCAGGCTGGAACACATCCTACTCACAATGATGGAAGAGTTCTGTACTTCCATCCAGGATGGAACACATCCTACTCACAATGATGGAAGAGTTCTGTACTTACATCCAGGCTGGAACACATCCTACTCACAATGATGGAAGATTTTCCCACTTTCATCCAGGCTATAACACATCTTGCTCACAATGATGAAATACTCTCATCTAGGCTGGAACACATCCTGCTCACAATGATGAAATATTTATGCACTTACATTCATCCAGGCGGGAACACATCCTGCTCACAATGATGAAAGGGCTCTGCACTTACATCCATCCAGGCGGGAACACATCCTGCTCACAGTGATGGAAGGGCTTGCACTCACATATGATCATGAGGGAACACATCCCAACAATCATATCAGAATCACCCCCAGTCCTCGACTGAGCTACCTGGTAACCGACCAGGTGCCTCCATTCTCAGAATGGCAGTTGCACTTATATCCGGCCTGCTCGTCAGAATGGCCAACACTCACATCTGACATGGAAGGAACTTAATCCTTTAGCCATGATAGAATGGTTGAGCCCTTAAATCTGATCAAGTGGGAACACATCCCTCTGTCACATCAGAATGGCTACTCAGTCTTACACTGAGTGATCTTGGTAACTGACCAGGTGCCTCCATTCCTAGAATGGCAATTTCCCTTACATCTGTCCTACTCGACAGAATGGCCAGCACTCATATCTGACATGGAAGGGAGCAACCCTATCACCATGACAAAATGGCTCAGCCCTTACATCTGACCATGGAAGGAACCAATCCTCTCACCATGTCAGAATGGATATGGGTCTCATCACTTTCTCTTGGAGGAAACCTCGATCTGGAGAATGACAAGCTTCTCCCTGGACTACTCGAACTTCAGCCTAGCCAATGACTTCATTAATACATCAGCTATCTGTTCCTCTGTCGCAACATACTGGAGCTTCACAGCTCCTCTCTGCACCATATCCCTAATATAGTGATACTTGATCTCAATATGCTTTGACTTGTCATGGAACACTGGATTCTCTGACAACTTCACGCAACTCTGGTTGTCACAATGTATGCAAGTAGCATCCAAATGGAGATCAAATATATCAGGTAGTAGCTTCCATAGACATACTGCCTCACAACTAGCTGAACAAGCTGCGACATACTCTGCTTCAGCTGTACTCAGTGCCACACAGGATTGCTTCCTGCTAAACCAAGAGATCACACCTGATCCCATACTGAAGCAACATCCTGAAGTACTCTTCCTATCGATGGCACTGCCTGCCCAATATGAATCAACATAACCCTCTAGGTTAATCTTTTGATTCACATCATACTTGAGGCCATAATCAATTGTACCCTTCATGTACCTCAGAACATGCTTTGCATCAATCAAGTGAACACTTCTCAGATCTGTCAAGTACTGGCTCAAGGTGTTCACAGAAAAGAAAATGTCTGGTCTCGTGTTCGTCAGGTACATGAATGATCCAATCATCTGACGATACATCGTAGCATCAATCGACTTTGATTAGGCATCACTCAATAGCTTTAGGTTCGATGCCATAGGTGTGGCCATAACTTTGCAGTCCATCATCCCAAACCTCTTCAGGATCTCTACTGCATACTTCCCTTGTCCAAGGAATATTCCATCTGTATTTTGCCACACCTACATACCTAGAAAGTAATGCATCATCCCCAAGTCCTTCATTTCGAACTCAGTAGCAAGCTTTCTTTTCATATCAGCAATCAACCCATCTGTACCTGTCACAAATAGATCATCTACATACAGTAGGAGCATCACTGGGTTGCCATCTTCAATCTTGTAGTAAAGGTTGGAGTCTGCTTTACTCTTGGTAAAGGCAAAACTGGATAGAAAGCTGTCAATTCTGCCGTACCAAGTCCTGGGTGCTTGTTTCAAACCATACAGGGATTTATTCAATATGCATACATGAAACTCTCTATCATGTGTCTCAAAACCGAGTGGCTGTTCTACATACACTTCCTCTTCTACTACACCATTCAAGAAGGCAGTCTTGACATCCATCTGGTGTATCTTCCATTTCATCACTGCAGCCAGAGCAAGTACTGATCTGATGGAAGTGTATCTTGCTATAGGTTCAAAGGTTTCTTCATAGTCTATTCCTTCTTTCTGAGAGAAACCCCGAGCTACAAATCTTGCCTTATACTTTTCAATGCTACCGTCTGCAGCGTGCTTGATCTTGTAGATCCATTTGGAAGTTACAAATGACTTCTCTTCTGGTCTTGGGACAACATCTCAAACATCATTCTTCATGATTGATTGATATTCTTCGATCATAGCATCCTTCCATTCTTTCTGATCCGCTCCTTCTTCATAACTGGAAGGTTCTTTATCAATGAAATCACATAGTAAGGCTACATACCCGGAACAAGATCTGGTTCTCTTTCTTTCTCTGTGATTTTCTTCTGGAGCCCCATATCTTTCCACACCTTGGATAAGTTCACATACCCAAGCAAGTTTCCTCTTATGAGGATTCTTCTCCAGAGGTGGATCTACAGGTCTTTGTGGTTCCTCGAAATCTCGATCTTCTTCTTGAGCTTCTTCATTCATTATTGTATCATGAATTCTGGGTACTTCTGCTTCTACTTCTTTAGGTTCTTCAGCAGGTCTCTTTTTGGATTTGTTGTAAGCTGTGCCTTCATCAAATGTCACATCCCTGTTGATTTCAATCTTCTTGTATCCTGGGAAATAGATTCTGTAAACCTTCGAGCTTTCAGAGTATCCCACAAATATGCCCTTCTTTCCTGAAGGATCTAATTTTGTTCTCTTCTCTTTTGGAATGTGTATGTACACGAGACAGCCGAATATTCTGAGATGGCTGACTTCTGGTTTCTTGCCGGAGAAGACTTCTTCAGGAGTCTTATTCTCGAGTACTCTATGTTGAGTACGGTTCTGTACATATACCGCTGTTCTGGTAGCTTCAGCCCAAAGATGCATAGGAAGGTCTTGATCATGAAGCATTTCTCTTGCATCTTCCATGATGGTTCTATTCTTCCGTTTCGCAATCCCATTCTATTGTGGATTATAAGGAGTGGACAACTCCCTCTTAATCCCCGATTCTTTGCATATCTCTTTCAATTCATTCAAAGTGAATTCTCCGCCATTATCTGATCGAAGATTCTTGATCTTCTTTTTAGTATGGTTCTCGATCAAGGCTTTGAATTCCTTGAACTTACTGAATACTTCATCTTTGTTCTTCATAAAGTAAACCCATGTCTTTCTAGAAAAATCATCAATAAAAGAAACATAGTATGCATACCCGCTTAGTGAGTTTGATGACATAGGACCACATACATTTGAGTGGATTATTTCTAGTATACCTTTGGCTTTGCTTTCGCTGCTAGGAAATGTCTTCTTTGTATTCTTCCCTTTCGCACATCCTTTGCAAACTCCATCATGTTTTGCTTGGAATTCTGGAAGACCTTCAACAGCTTTGCTTGCAATAGGTAGTGCTCTGTAATGCACATGTGCAAGCCTTCTATTCCAAAGCTCATTTCTCTCTACTGTGTCATGGATCAAGGCTTGTTCTGGATGGCCCTTCAATTTGTACAAACCTCCTTCTTGTTCTCCAATCACTACCGCATCATCGATAGTCTTTCCTTTTGGCCACATAATGACTTGACCATCTATGAATGCAACCCGCATTCCTTTTGCATCCAATGCTGAAATGGAGAGAAGGTTCTTCTTGAGTCCTGGCACAAACAATACTTTTTTCATTGTTAGAGACTTACCAGAGTCTAGCTTATATGAATATTCCCCACTACCTTTTATTGGATATTGGTAGTCATATCCTAGTATCACCTTGTGAGGTGATTCATGTTCTGATAGTATTACAAAGGATTCCTTGAATCCCGTCATATGTTTGGAAGCCCCACTATCTATAAGCCAATCATCACTATCATGAGTAATGTTACCTTTGAGAGCGGAGATTAGAACATATTCATTCTTGCTTGAAGAATCTTCACTTTCATATCTGGATCTCTTCTTGGATGGTTCATCATCCTCTGTAGCATGAGCATGATGTCTTCTTTTGTTTCTCTTCTTCTTATGAGAGTGGTTCTTGCTCTTAGGAAAATCTTTAGCAAAATGTCCTTTTTCGTCACATGTATAACATCTAAATCTAGATAAATCCTTTTTAGAATGAGAGCTCTTACCTTTGGAGTAATGAGGTTTTCTTCTTTCCTTCTTGGAGTGAACTGTGAGGGCTTGATCTTCACTACCCATCTTCTCTTCTCGAGCTGCTATCCAAGCTTCTTCTTGAGAGAATTCTTCCCATATTTTGCTGAATTTGACTAACTTATTTCTAGCACAGATTCCTTGGATGAAAGCATCCCATGACCTAGGAAGGCCATTCAAGGTAGTCATCACAATCTCTGCATTTTCCACTTCTTCATCAACAGCTTCTAATTGTTCCTTGATCTGAGAAACCCTTGTGAAGTAAGACTGGATAGTTTCTGCATTCTGAATCTTCACATTCTTTAGTTGGTTCCTCAAGGTCATCTTCCGATTGATGTTCTTTCCTTCAAACAATTTGGTTAGGGCATCAAACATAGATTTAGGTGTCTTGAGAGAGGACACCTGTGGGATAAGTTGATCCTTAATAGAATCAGCAATGATCCTCTTTGCCATAACCATCTTCTTCTTATGTAAGGCCTTTGCCTCATCTCCCTCTGGAACTGGAACCTCCTCATGAATGTAGGAGTCTAATTTATTCTCTTCCAGGACCAGGGAGATCCTATACTTCCAGGCTCGGAAGTTTTCAGCTCCCTCAAGCTTTACATCAAGCTTGGTATGATGAGACATCTTTAAATGAGAACCTCAAATGGAAATACAAAAGATTTTAGATCTTAATAGGTTCAATATGTCAGATCTAAAACTTGAGTTGAAATCTTGTAGAGCTGGTTCAGGAGCAAATTAGGGTTTTGCTTTTCCAGAGTTCTGTCCAACCAAATGCCTTGAAATTTGTCCCTAACTTCGATTTTGGGTAGGAGATCAATCCAGGCCTAGGATCACTGAAAAATTCCTCTTCTGTAAAAAGCCCTAATTTCCGACAGCAGTGACAGGTCCAAAACTGAAAAACCTCAGAATTGGATTCTGCTTCGACAGAAAGATGCACCCTAAGGAGGAGAATTGTTCCACCTTACGTTTGCTGAAAATATGTGGAGGAAGGTCCACAAACTAGGAAGCCCTAGTTCCCGCAGCTGCACAGTGTCTTCTTCTCAGGTTAGCTCTGATACCATGTTAGTTTTTCAACATTAAGCTAGCATTATGTTAGGATCTTTACTGAGAGAATAACAAGTACAACAATCAAACACAAGAGACAATGAACACAGTGTTTTTGATCGGGGAAACCATAAATGGAGAAAACCCTACAACTTCCTCAGAGATAGAATCAACACAAGATGTAAAACCCCAAAACAGTAAGATGCACTCCCGACAGCAGTAGTCTTCTTCTTGTCTAGTCCCAGTGTATTTCCTTCCTCACTTATGCGCTACACTTGAGTGAGTGAGTGATGTGTGTTATAAATAGAGAGGCTCACTCTCTATTTATATTCTTTCATTCACTTGAAGTGCACTCAATCATGTCGGCCTCACTTAACAATTACTTACTAGATCCGACATCTCTAGGAGTGTCTAATAACCCTAGTGCCCTGAAACTGTGGGGAATTTAACTCTTACACAATCGGAGAGTTACCCACTATGACTTGACATGAATTTTTTATATTATTGATCCTCCCGATCGGAACATCGGGGCATGACAACATGACTCAAATACATAATAGATACATCTCGGAATAAACATCGGGTTACAATACATAAGATACATAAATGAATACATTCCGAAGTTACAAATACATCAACATTGAGTGAATTAATTTGTAGTAAATTGTTATTTTCAAGTAGATGCATTAGGTTTGGGGAATTGAGAATGATGTGAGGAGGGGGAGGGGCCATAAGAGCTTACACCTTCACATGGTTGGTCCTATTTGGTAGAGAATATTAATTTATTCTCAAAACAAAGAGGATCTCAATGAATGGTAAGCAAGTATACATTAAAAACAATTATTTGTATAATTGTAGTGTTTAAATTTTACTATTTCTATTTGACTCATCCATTGGAACTTGTTACAGATAGTGTTGGGAAACATTTCATAGTTCATAGGAAAAAAATAGGATTTTGATGTGATCGATGGCCTTATATACATAGTGTTGTGGTTCTCCATGTTTCCTTAGGTGATCTCTTATTACCAATTACTTTACTTGAATAGTTGAATAGTATTGTAATTTACATTGTAATAGTATTGTACTTATTTATATTGGTTTTGTTATTTTCATAAACAGGAAATTTTTTATTTGATGGGTCCTAACATGAAATTATTGCAACAAGAAAAAAATTGAAGTATGTTGAATGATGTTTTGAAAGGTAAAGAAGAATAAGACAATGCGAAGCTCCACAAATCAAGGTGTAATTATGTTCTTCTTTATTTGATTGAACTGTGCATTGGGTATTTATGCATGTGCATACACACACATTTAGTTGATGATGATGATTACCATACATTCAGGCTAACTTTGTTCTATATGATCTATAAACTTAACTTAATTAGTTTGATTTATCAAGTTGTTTCTATGATTGAATAACTTGGAAAAGAAGCTTCTGATTCTTATGAGTTAGTAAGTTGTAGAATCCAGTCTTTTCACAAATATTTTTAAAAATAGATCTAATGTATTTGTAGGACAAGAATTCCAAGAGAGTACTTTTATAATGTCTATATATACCCTTTCCTCTATGCCATTCCAGTAGTAGCATTAGAGTTAATTTGTGTATTTTCATTAATTCTAGAATGTTAAAAGAGGAAATGTGGGTTTTATTCCATAAATGAATTTTAGGTATTAAACGCTAAGAAAAAATTAAGGATTGTTTTAAGGATGCTAAGAGTTAATACATTGCTACAGGATTTTTTTAAGGATGTTACATGTCTAAGTTTCCACAATTTTGATACTACCATGAACTTCAAAATTGCCTAGATTTCTTAACAAGGTTTATTTTCAGAGCTACAGTCCCTAAAATTCCAGGAAGAGATTATTTGATTCTATTATGAGCTCAAAATTGTTCATATTTGTTGTTTGGCACCTCTAGAGGCTGATGTTGAAGTTTCAATCCATGGTCTATACACCAATACAACCAAACCTGCCTAAAAACCCTCATTTTCATCTAAATAATGGATGATCTTTGACCCTTTGAAGTGTAATAAGTATTTTAGTAATCCATATGAGGTGATATCATCATGTGTAATGCGGTTTGTTTGTTCCTCCTCCAAAATCTTGACACAATCTCACTCATGCCAAGAGATCGACATTACTATCCTAGAAATAGGCTTGCCACACAAAAAAAAAATACTAAAAAGAGAAGTGGGGTGTGTGGGCATAAAGCAAATTTCATGTAGGTTGTGCATTATTTCAAAAAATAATCATGAAATTTACTTGCATGTTGAACAAACTACCATAGTTGTGTGGCTAAAATGAATTCAATCCATGTGCTAAATAGTTTCCCATCACATAGGCACACATCAAAGTTTCATGACCAAAACATAGGCAAGCCATGCATTACACAAATACCCACCAAAAAATCATGCTACATAGTTACACAACCAATTGATAAGAAATATTTCACACTTTGTGGATGCTAGATCACTAGACATATTTGCAATAATGTTACATGATCATACCTTTTGTAATGTGGGTTGAATAGCCACAAATATTTGTGCAACTATTCGGTTGACAGTGTTGCATTTCAATGGAAAACCTAATGGGTATCATAAGGGTTGTATATCCCCCTAATACATAAATGAAATGGATAAAATGAAAGGAAATTCAATACATTTTCCCTCATGATCTTGGAATCTAATTTGAGTCGTCAATTTGACCACAATAAGTTCCAAAACAATTAGTTCAAAAAGGATGGTCAGAAAATTGAACGTGAATATGAATTTTAAAATGTTGGCCCACCTCATTTATAAAGTATAATGTCAAGATTTGAATGGAATATTATTGATATCAGGTGATTCCTTATTTTTAATCATTAACACAAAAATCCTACTCTCATTTGCTTCCATTTGGCTCACTCCATTTATCACCATCCTCAACTTCTTTTGGATCTATGCATTGGTTTTATGTTGTAATAGGTTGGTTCTCACAAAATGGGTATGAGATCATTCTCCAAGTCTTCCGACATCTATTACAACTCCACAAGAGAGTCATTACATGACACTCACAACATACTTTATCTCTATAACCTTCAAATGAAGCCAGATTGTTGCTACAAAAGGTTTTCTATTGGGGAATCTATTGTTGTTATGAACATACAACCAAGACTGTTGATGTATCCATTCACTTCTTCTTAGATTTAGATTCTCAAGGAATCATGGAAATTTCAAAATCCAACAATCCTTGAAAGGTGACCAATACTCAATCTAGCAAGTATTACATATGTTTTGCAAAATCTTTCTAATATTAGGAATATTTTATCAAATATATACCAATAGAATTCTCTATTATAGTAAGACAATAAAGGATTCTGATTTACTTCTAGATGCTCTCAAAGCTTTTTGTATAAATCAGTAGATGATTTCAACATGTAAAAACTTATAGACTCTACTTGGTAAATGATTTTGTTAGTACAATCTTACCATTTTTGTGAGAAAAAAAATCTCTCATCCTTCCATTATTAACTATGAACTAGTTTTTTTTCAAATTGTAGTCCACCTAATATGTTCATTGGGCAATGTTGGATTTCTAATAATACTAATTAAAATTCATTTTCTAGTTTGATGAAATATATTGATCCCCTTTATTAATTTGAATTGTCCAATTATAATTCCCCTTTGTCCTTTTAGTTAATATGCTAACATGGACACTCATAGTAGCATATTGGACTCTTAGGCATCTATATCATTGTCCACAATTCCCACCTTAAGGGTTGGGGCGGAGTCATTTAATGAATCTCCAAGGACATATTCCTTCTACCATGTGGGTTACTATTTGACCACTTTTTGACTAGGAAGACTTTTGTCTTTGAACATGGAATCTTCATGAGCTCACACTCAAAGCAATTTTTGCAAAAAAACACTATGGTTTTATAGTCCAAAAGTTATGTCAAACTATGATTTTGGCACTCCAACACAATTGTTCCAAGGATACCTTCACTTAAATATAAGTAAATGAAAATTGAATCCATAGATGTAGTATACTTCTTTATTGTTTCTAGGTCCATAATAATAAACTTTTCTAGATTATTACCAATTATGATAAGGGTATCCCATTCCAATTTTTGAACAAAAGATTGGAAATCCTACCAAAATAAAATATTTGTTAATGAATATATAGGTTTACTAAATCCAAGTTCCTATGGCTTCATAAAGAGGCAAGCTTCGTCCATAAACTAGGGGACTTACCAACAATGTGCACTATGTAATACTTAGAAAAAAATTAGAATAAAAATCCCTTTGCATTAGGTTGGAACGACACGATATTCTCCAAGAAAGAAACCATAAGTCTTCTAGAGATTTTTTAGTGATGACCATAAGCTATGAAACCCTCATATCGTGATATGTAATAGTCCGTGTCCTCCTCATTTAAGGTTTGTAACTGCTGAACATTACCACTGTGTAGGGATGAGATTATTCCCATATCTTCCTTTTCTAGGGTTTTTTATGCCCAAAGGATTTCCTAGAACTTTGGATTCAATGCCCAAATGGATTAAAAATTCTCCAAACATGACATAGGACTGACCGGAATTCATGTTTTAGGGTTGTTATTATGCCGATAATTGTTTTTTGAGATATGGATTTCAAGAATCCACCTAATGTTTCATAATATAAGTTTGAGAATGACCCTTAGTAAATGCCAAAAATTTTCCCAATGTTTATGATAACAAGGCTGCCATATATACAAGTTATTATTGTGATGAAACAAAGATTAATAGGCTGACATATATCCTATTTATTGTTGTGATGTATGCACAAGTCAAACACCCCTCTCCTGCATGTTAATTTAAAAAATTAATACACCTATGCAAGTTGGCTCCTACTTTTTTTTCCAAATAGAAAGCACAGAACTCTGTCAAAATTTATACAGGAATTTCCAACTACAACTAATTTTCTAAGAAGAGTAAACTCTGTGAAGGAAATACTTTCTTCTTACCATTCTTTAACAATGAAATTCCTTTGAGATGGAGTTTGTACATGTAAATATGACATGACAAAAAGTGGATATCCATTTTCAAATAGATTAGTGCATGCTTAAGAAATGTGGTTATACCATCTCTTCATCATGGTGATATTGAATTGTGTGGAATTAAAAAATATGTGATCCTAATTTAAACCAAATTCAAAGAAAGTTTAGAACTAATCTTTAGCCATTAATTATTGTGTTTATTGCAATGCTTAATTTTAAATTTTGAGGTACCTTTCTTCATGACGAACTTTGCCTAAGTATTAAACGGATGAAAGTTTACGATACAATTTACTATTTTGACATAGTGTATAATGGTAATGTTGATTGATATATATTATGCATGTTGCATTTTACCTTTTAGTGTTTGTGACCATTGGACTACTAGGGACAGTGCGAATTGTTTCTAAGGAAGTTGATGCTTATGAGAATGATGGGTGTGGTCATGAAGGTCCTTAACAATCACGAGTATATACTATATTTCTTGCAGAAAAAAGAAGAGATGATATTTAATCATGCCAAACTGCGCCCCCATATCGAATTCATAGATAACAAATGAGTTGAAGCTTCCAAGGTATGCACATTACTTCTGTTCTTTCACTTCATGGGAATTGATAGTGTTTTTTTAATGAATGACAGGATTTTTTCCCTTGGCTTAGTCCTCAAATGGATAAAGTTCTTTTAAGTTTATTGTTTTCCCATTGTTTTCTCATTTTTATGTAATGTTTATTTCTTATTTCTTCCGCTGTCCATGATACCCTGTTCTGGGCTGGCATACTTTTTGGTTTGTGTGTGGACTTCTAAGTGCATTTTACTATGTTGGTACCTCTGTAAAATAGGACGCCGAGGTTCAGATGTTTTCCTTTTATAATGACTATTATTGGTAATCTACCCAATGTTATAGATAGGATATTGTTTCTAAGTTGTGAATATTAGACAAGGAAACAGTCAAGGGGAGGGTTAAAGCTGAGTTTAATGATTGTCACAATGATTTATCTATCATCTTAAATTCCCCAGATACCTTAAAGTTCTTGAGAACACTAAATCAGGAATTTTTACTTTTATTGGATCTTAAAGTTCAGGCTTAAAAATTAATATTTTAAACCAAGACTTGTATCTCGTCTTTAAGTTCATGGAAAATGGGTAGCTCAGAAATTGGATCCATGGTGCAAGGTCAAGTGTTGGGGATTTGAGTTCTAACTTGGAACTAGAGGCTACAAATTATCATGGACATGGCAGAAGGGTTGGAGTATCTTCAAACTTTTGTGTAATATTTGCATTGTAAAGTATTTTTTTCATTTTTTGTTTTGTTTGACCTATGTGGATATACCTCTCTTATGAAGATAAATTCACTGTTAATGGAAATCCTGATCTTGTGTCATTCTAGGAAACACAAAAATTGTTTTCTACATCTTTTAAGCATTTCAAGGCTGATTGAATAGTTGCAATGTGTTCGGAGCATTAATTCCGACTAAAAACACCCACCGTTTGTTCAAAATGACTTATACTTCCCCAAGTGTAGTAATTTATCTCTATGAACCAACACAACGATAAAAGTATTTTTTTTATAATGTTTTTATTTAAATATTTTTCGCTTTGGTTTCAAGTATTTTAGCATTTTTCATGCTTCAAGTGAACTTAGTGAATCAAATACAGATCTAGTCAAGAACATGCTTTGGATAGTAGCATAATTAGGACCCATAAATACATAACAATTTGAGCTGAAGGACTCTATCCTAGTTAATCCCACCAAGCATGGATGATCATCATATCATCAATAGGGATTATAAGACTCAAAAAATCGAAAAACATAAAGAAAATTTGAATGATTGCAACTAACAAAAGGAGACAACATCAAATTTCAACTGCCTAGAATGGAAGTGTACCCTTCCATCATCACCAAAAACTAGCAAAAAAAAATTGAATATAGGGTCATAATAAAACCACAATCTCAAATGCATGTATAAGTAACCAACATAATAATCCAAAATAACAAATTATAACATTATCCCCACAATTTCTACCCAAAACATATTTTATTGAACTAGATGCAACTTTAAAATATATGAATGAAACCTTCAAACTAAATTATAATAATTACAACTATATGGATATATTTGAATTACAACAGAAAAATCAAAGGTTGCTCCATCACCTAAGATAGTAAATCTAGGTCACATTAGACCAAGGGTGTAATATCTATCTTTGAAGAACATCATCAATGCTTGATGTAAATATCATGATCCTACCAAAGTTTCATGTAGCTATTTGACAATTACAATAAATCAAATACTTTAAGTCTCAGAGATCTACAAAAATAACCATCTTCAGAAAATGGATACAAAGCACAAACTTTTGTGCAAATTACTTTCTTTTCATTACTAGGCCATGAATTGTATTATGGATTCATTTATATGTCCGAATAAAAGGGAAAGAGATAGGATTACATATGATACTAATCATGTATTCCAATCCATGATATCCCATTCCTTCAACAATGGATTTCACACATGAATTCCTCACACAAAACCTTATTGTTGGAAATCCATTAAAATATACCTATTCATTGCCTCATATAAAGTAACATTCATACTGTCGTGTTTTCTTTGGGATCAAACTAACTCCTTCAACATTAGAGGAAATTTGGGGTCTAAAATGGGCCTTATAAGAAAACGTGCCAAAATAAGTTTTTGTGAGTTGGAATTCAAGAACCAATAGAATTTCAATAAAATAAGTCAACCATAATGGTTGAATTGACATATTTGTCATTAAAAAAAACTACTTTTTTTGTTCGTATTTTCGACATATCTCATTGCGTTTTTACTCAAATTTCGATCAGGAGAGCTCGTTGGATGTGAAATTTGAAT
>LPNX010547969.1:126735-165073 GCA_001517045.1 Pseudotsuga menziesii | reverse complement strand
TTCCTCCAAAATTAATCAATATTATTTTATTATTTTAACTATTATTTTATTATTTTCCTTAGGAGGCCCATTTTAGACCCCAAAATTCCTCTAATGATTAGGTTAAACAACAATATTTCCATTGGATAAGAACTTACCATCATAATCAATGTTTTCCCCTTTCAACTACGGTTCAATACCTAAACAAAAGGAATGTCTAAAGGATTTTACCTACACTACCAATTAGTTTTGTAAAAATCATGTGTTTGGGCATGAAAACTCATAGTCCTATTAATATTCCTTATGGATCTATCCATATAAAAAAGTATACCTTATTCTAAATCTAGTTTTGAAAGCTTGATCAACTCTTAGTCTCATGCCTTGTCCATCCCATGACCTCATGCCTCAGCACACTACTAAGTAGATTCTAGGAAAATATTTGTTGTAGGTAAAAGTATCAAATAACAAGTAATATTTGTATAGGTATTTAGAAGTATATGGAGTGGGAGTAGTTGGATTTTGACAAAAAGGACATGAGGGGAAGAATAAATGGCTAGGGAGAAAAGAGTCATGTGTGAAAGTTGGAAGCCATGTATAATGAAGAAAGGGAGACCAGAGAAAATAAATTAGTCACTCCTACTATAGATATGAATAATCATGTGTTGTAGACTCGTATGGAATCCTATTGGCATTGAATTTTTATACAAGAGCAACTAAAGGAGGAGGAGATGTTGTAGCCTAGGGAGTTCTAGAAGTTTGGAGTTATGTGAGAAACTAATTTACATAAGGAAAAAAATTCATGGTTGAAGTGAGCAAAGTGCATGGCTAGATATGTTTTTTTTCATTTTTTTTTGTTGGTGGCTTCTACAATGTTTATAAGGGACAACTAGAAGATGGTACTATGGTGGTTGTAAAGCATGGTGATCCCAGATATGAACAAGTTCTTATGTTGTTTAGATCAATCTTGGATGGGCCACTTCTCTATAGTAATACTCTAAAATTTATTATATAGTATAGCTTTTAAAGGATATACATATTTTATTAATCTTGCCACAAGTTGTTTCTTTCTTAAATATATATGCGTGCAATGATGGTGTATCAAAGATGCATTCAATGCAAGTGTTCTAGAATGACTGAACATGCTCCAATTTTATTGATATTATATTACATTCCTTTGTTATTCTAGCTAATAACCAACATTAATGGGCGTTGATTATATTCCTCTATGAATTCCTCTTCTTTCTCCTTGGTTGATTCTATTTTAAATTGATATATTTAAGGATCAATGGATCCATTGTACATTTTAGATGACCATGCTATACCTTGTCTTGGGCAATATGCATAAGTCTCAAGGATGACAAGTAACATCCCACTCTTCCAATGATGTGGAGTTTTCTTAAAACTAGTCACTTTGTGCTGCTAGGAGAATATATGAATACAATCTCTTTCAAAAAAAATGTAAATCCGTTGGTCAAATTATAGAAATAAGTGACACCTTAGTTAAGAAGGATTCAACTCAATGGAACCTAAGATAATTACTTTCTGCAATGTGTAGAATTCACGACTGAACAAACATTTCCTATGACATCTGAGAAGAAAACAAAATTGACGAATACCAAAGTTGGAGGGTTTGGCCTTCTGATATAAGGTATAGCTTATTGTTGCTTGTTAGAATACCAAACAACATTTACATCCCACCCTTGCTATTTTTTTTTTAAAATATACAGAACACTATCGGTTATCCGACACCATTGGCCCTCGTCCGACGAAGTCGCCATAACTCCGACAAGAGTGATCCGATGAGACATCATAGGGAATTACATGGGGCATGTCAGACATCCGAATAGAGGGTCATCGTAAATCCGACAAGTCATCGTTGAAAATATGACTAGAGAGACGTCATTAATTTGACCCCTCACAGTAAAAAATATGATAAGATGGTCGTTGCACAAATGACAAGGAGAATTCGGAAATCCGATGCCTAAGATGTTTCAAATTAGATGGGAAAAGATATAAATTATACAAGGGAGGTGACTCACCTCTGACAAGGCAAAGTCGGATGTCCGACAACATAGGAGTTGGAAATTCAATGATGTAGTGGTGAAAGTATTCGAAATATTAGCTTCATACTCTGCTGAAAATTTGACGATGTTTGATATGGGGTCAAATATCCGACCACATCCCATCGACGAAAAAAAAATGTTGTTGTCAAAATAACAGACAAGTGTTTGTCAAATTTCATACATGGCATCTGTCGTATTTTGGGCTCAAATTCAGTTGTGCTACAACAGCCAACAATCTGGCCAACTTGTCTACCACATCATATATATATATATTTCCCAAGGCCTACATGGACGGTGGACATGATGTCTACTAGCCACCTCATGTGGGTCAACCTGAGCCTTCTCCTCCATATCCTCATCATCATGATTTGGAGAAGGTGACCCAACCTCTGCATCAAATGTGCCAATATCTACAAAATATATAGTACATAATAATAATTAGAAAATTTTATTAAAAAAATTAATGTTTATAACATATTTAATTTTCATTAAGTACAAAGAGAATACAATGCAACTATTTTAATTTAAAAATAACATTAATATTACCTCTGTCATTAGGTGGCTCATCCGCTGTGAAGAATATCTCTAGGAAGCCTCTCCAGTCCATGCAAGAATATGGATATGGAACCATGTAATGTGCATTGTTTTCCTCATTGGACAACATATCTAGCAAAACTGAGGTGATCCTAGCAGGGAACTTAGGTTCTCCCCTAGTGGGCATCATCCCCCCCACATTCCCATACACACTTCAGTGATCAGCTTATGAGGTAGGTGGTAAAATGATGGCATGGTGGCCAGAAACCTCTTAAAAAATAAACAAAAAATATCTAAACCGAAAGGGAACTTGGACCTCCAATCAATGACTGCACGACATCTATCTAAATCATAACAAAACTGTTGAAAAATAATTGCATAGCACCTAATGCATCTAGATATGCACTAAAGAGTCAACATAATACAACAAGGGGAAACTAATGCACTTCCCATGAGAAGTGGAGTGCACTAGCCTCAAAGGTAGAAGATAGAGGAACCTAAAATACTCTTGAACAAAAGCATATATATGAATCTTCCCATTTCTCACTTGAAAATCAGATGCATGGATGACTGCATCACGAATATATCTTTGAGAGTAAGCTAGATGACTCTCTACTGTAACACAAGCTAGGACATTAGGGAATCAAGGTAAATCCTCCTCTCTCCTAGATATCCTAGCGATGAAAAAAATATCCTCCTTAGTGGGCTATAACCATTGACCACCACCAACACGGAATTCCTGCCTACGATGATCCCAATGTTTAATCAATAGACATAATAATGTATTGTTTCCATTAAGGGATGTAGCCTCTTAATAGAACTTTCAGAGGCCAACAATCCTCAATATCTCTCTGGTATGAACAATAATGGGGTGAGGGTACAAATCCCTCTCCCTTTCCCTATCCTCCCAATATTTGACCATGTTATATTGTTCAACATGTTCACAATCATGTTGAGTAGAACCTCGTTGCTCATGTATTTATATTACATATTCCATACAATGAAAATAATACTTACTAACTTAAACAATATTTTTTTTGTGAAAAAAACTTACAATCAGAGCTCCATAATAATATAAGCGCACCGTATGCATTCATTTATCTTCAAACATGCACAGACTACAATGATTTTCCACAATAATACCGCATTGATGATAAATTTAACATTATTAAAATTTATCAAAGTGGTGCGTCAAATATGTGACGTACTGCTACGGTTTGTAATATTGACATAATGGTGTGCCTAAACCATATTAATGCACCGATGTGTCTCACTTTATGATAGCACTGCTAATTATTTTTGATAAATGTGTGCCCATTCCACGCTAGAGAACTGTCACTGATACACTGATGTGTAATGGGTGCACCAACATTAAATTTGTCTAAAATGTTTAATGAATACGTATCCAGTGAGTTTAGTTCAAGTAAGTGCAAGGTCATTTATGCACTTACTTCAACCAAATGCATTGTTTATGAACATCTGTTATATAAATTTAAAAAAATTCATGGTGTGCTTAAGAAATTTAAGAGCACTGACAACGGCGCGCTCCATTTCCATTGATGCACCGTATCATTTTCTTATTTATCATACTATGTTAACCGGTGTGTTCATTATATTAAAACACACCATTAATCCATGTGTATATTTTCTATGCACCTAGGCCATGTTAGAGCACCGAAACTGGTACCGTAACATGACCTAAGCGCACTAGATAATTTAGTTATTTCTTTAAAATTATTTATGTTTTATGTTATGAATTTTATATTTTATATTAAATATTTTTTGTAGCAATGCCTTCGATCTTTTCAGCTCACACCGTAATTGGTGTGACATGTACAAATTTACATGGTGCACCGGTGTCTGGTGCTAGCTGACCGGATTGAATTCATTGTGCATAATTTTTTTTCTTTTTTTGTGAATTTCGCTAGAAAAATTAATTATTAGCTTATAAACAAGTTACTTGTTGAAGGACTATTCGGGGAGGCATCCTTGCGATGTATGGAAAATTTATAATTTTGATCACCATTTGTCAAAATTCAAACCAACAACAATAATCAATACAAATGAAGATTGTTTCCATGTGGACCATGAATGTTAGGGAATCGAAGTGGCTAGGATTTTGCACTGGTTCTCTTGGGCCAAAACGCATTGAGATATTGTAAAAATGAATTTTACGGTACGATTTTTTTATTATTAAACCTTGTTCTGGTGCTTTTTAGATGAATTGCAGCGGTGCATTTCTATAAGCCCAATGCATCAAAGAATAGGGTTTTGAAAAATTGATGGGTTTCCAACATATTTTAATGTTGAAAATCAGTGCGTTTGTATACTATAAATGCATTGGTGCTTTTATTATAAATACAAATATTCTATAGGAATGCAATGTGTTAATTTATTGTACATGCACGTGTGTTTTGTGTTATCATGAGCACTGATATTTTTCTCTTAGTAAAATATAAATTGAAATAACAATGCGTTTAAGTGTATTAAACACACTAGGTAGTGACACATCAAGCGCATTGGTGTGTTTAATACACATTAACGCACCCCATAAATTTTTTGAAACTAACACGACTTTTTAAATTTTATTTATATTTTCCCTCCATTTCGGTATGAATTTAAATGAAATTATTATAAAGACACACTGTATAGAGGAATGTGGTGCGTTTATATTATACGTGCACATGTGCGTTTGGTGTTATCATGAGCATTGGTATTATATTTCTTAGTGACATATAAATTGAAATGTCGGCGTGTTTAAGTGTATTAAACACACCAGGTAGTGACACATAAGTGCACTGGTGCATTTAATACACATAAAGACACTGAGAAACAATTTTTATAATTAATATGATTATTTAATTAAATTTTTGTTGATTTATATTTTTCCTCCATTTATGTGCAGTATCATCTACTCTACACCGGTGCGACATTGTATGTAACACACCAGTGCATTTTCATAGAAAACACACCGATTAAAAAAATATCTGCTAAAACCTATGCCCTCTCGCCTCCACTAATAAACTCCGCTATAAACAGATGTTTTGTTGATTGCGTCGAGAGGCGCTCTATAGCCCAGTATGGGGGAGATCTTGTCACGTGATGTAACGTGATGTAACGTTACTAACATGTCGGCAAAAAATAATAGTGAAAGTGATAGTGAAAGTGAATATTATGGGGGGGATCTTGTCACGTGATGTAATGTTACTAACATGTCGGCAAAAAATAATAGTGAAAGTGAATATTATGGGGGAGATCTTGTCACGTGATGTAACGTTACTAACATGTCGGCAAAAAATAATAGTGAAAGTGAATATTATGGGAGAGATCTTGTAACGTGATGTAACATTACTAACATGTCGGCTAAAAATAATAGTGAAAGCGAATATTATGCGGGAGATCTTGTAACGTGATGTAAAGTTACTAACATGTCGGAAAAAAATAATAGTGAAAGTGAATATTATGGGGGAGATCTTGTCACGTTACTAACATGTTGGCAAAAAATAATAGTGAAAGTGAATATTATGGGGGAGATCTTGTCACGTGATGTAACGTTACTAACATGTCGGCAAAAAATAATAGTGAAAGTGAATATTATGGGGGAGATCTTGTCACGTGATGTAACGTTACTAACATGTCGGCAAAAAATAATAGTGAAAGTGAATATTATCGGGGAGATCTTGTCACGTGATGTAACGTTACTAACATGTCGGAAAAAAATAATAGTGAAAGTGAATATTATGGGGGAGATCTTGTCACGTGATGTAACGTTACTAACATGTCGGCAAAAAATAATAGTGAAAGTGAATATTATGGGGGAGATCTTGTAACGTGATGTAAAGTTACTAACATGTCGGCAACAAATAATAGTGAAAGTGAATATTATGGGGGAGATCTTGTCATGTGATGTAATATTACTAACATGTCGGAAACAAATAATAGTAAATGGTCGGGTAAAAAGTTTACTCCAAACAACACAAATATTATAGAAAAAAATATATTATTCAAGCAGCTATTCCAAACAAAGAATCTGATCAAGCAGCTATTCGAGATGATGAATCTGATCAGGTAATCTATTAGTAGCTCTACAGACCTCCTCAGAGGAAAATCCAAATCCGCCTCCCCTCCTCCGCAGCTCCAGCTCCAGCTCCACTTGCAGCTCTCCTCCCAGTGCACCGCATGCTCCTCCCACTGTGCAGAACTCTTCCTCCTCCCACTCTGCACCCCTCATCCTCCTCCCATGCCGCACCCCTACTCCACCATTTCCTCCTCTTGTGCAACCTCCTGCACCTCCCCTCCTCCTCCACTACGTCCTCCTCACCTCCATCGTCATCCTCTCCTCCTTTCTGGGAGAAGGAAACTTTCTGTTCAGTTTCCATTTGTTTGAGTGATAATCATGATGATTCCTGTACACTATTTCATGCTCATCGCGCTATTCCACAATTTCAAAGGCAGCGCAGACATATAAACCCAATATTCTACGAAGCTCATTGCTGCCATTAACTGCAACCCCATAAACTTATATTCCTTCTTGCTTCTTCACCACTTCTATCACCTATCAGCACTCTAGAATTTAATTAAAAGAAACCATCAACTTATATTCCTTCTTGCTTCTTTGCCACTTCTACGACCTGTCAGCACTTTAGAATTTAATTAAAAAACAACAAATATTGCTCAAGAAGCACGTTCAAAGAGCCATTATAGTCATAATTACGTGGAAGTATCCTTATGATCGTTTGAGCTTTATCATAATAAAGAAATGAGTGGACAAACATCTTTGAGAAAATTATGACGATAGAAAATATATGAAATATGTTACAGAATCATGCACCAAAATTTAATGAATATTTAAAAATTAGATATATTAAAAAATTGATATTATCTTATTGGAAAAAAAATTATTTTTATTCACTCGCCGAACAAACAAAACAAGATTTTCACTCAGCCTCTAAAACACAAACCATTAATAAATAAATCAAACCCAAAAAACCTACTTCTTTCCCACATCGCATCTTAAGCATTTACTGGAGAACATGCTTAAAAATGATTCTTAAGAGAAAGATACCATGTATTCACATGCATTTGCACATGAATTCGATAAAAAAACACAATGTTGTATTAACAATAACATGGACGATTCACTTATATAAAAGACATGTTGTAAAACAAATATCACAAATTTAAATCACTTTTTAAAACATTCATCCATTCTTTATTCATCATCCAACTCAAAACACCATATTGATATATTCACTGAATCCATCTATATATATCATTTTACTTGGTCGTGGTTGCTGGCGAAATTATGATCTCTGTAATAACATTATATTGTTTACGACCTGCAGCTAGATATTATTGCATTATTGTTTACCTGAATTTCCAAACATGTTCTCATATTTTTGTATTGCTATTTACCTGCACCTCGAAAAGTTTTCTCAGAGTGTAACGTTCAAATTTTGAACATAAAATATTGCCATTTAGGGTTACGCCGCAAGGACTATATTATGTTCAAATGTGAAAAAGAAATTTTAAATGCAAAATGTTTAAATGAGAACCATTAACGGTGATGTTACAAGGTTATATTATGATCAAATATGTAAGAGGAATTTAAATGCAAAATGATTGAATAAATAAGAACCATTAAATCATTAATGTACACTCATCCATATTTTTTTCATCTTTTTTATATCCATATTTTTTTTAATTTTTGAATGGTTTTGGAAAAATGTGAGATTAATTCTCAGAGTGTAACGTTCAAATTTTGAACATAAAATATTGCCATTTAGGGTTACGCCGCAAGGACTATATTATGTTCAAATGTGAAAAAGAAATTTAAAATGCAAAATGTTTAAATGAGAACCATTAACGGTGATGTTACAAGGTTATATTATGATCAAATATGTAAGAGGAATTTAAATGCAAAATGATTGAATAAATAAGAACCATTAAATCATTAATGTACACTCATCCATATTTTTTTCATCTTTTTTATATCCATATTTTTTTTTTTGTTTTAATTTTTGAATGGTTTTGGAAAAATGTGAGATTAATAGTAACTTTAATTATTTATTATCATTTTATAATTTAAACAAAACAATCATCAATGGTAATAATGAAGAACGAAAAATGTTTTTGACTATTATATTAATGTGTTGACTTACCTGCAAGCACACCCAGGAAAGGAAAGGCCAAAAGTAGACATTTCTCACAAACATAATTTATGAAATATATTGCAGAACGTCGATGGAGAAGAGAGGCGAGGAAGTGAACAACATAGTGTATGAAGGGTGAGAAAGAGTTAGAGATCTTGTCCATGGATTTTTTGGAGTAATCAACCATCCACACAACAAAGTAGAAGAACTGTAATTCAAATTGGCAACCCCAAAAGCAAAAGCAAGGCTGACCGCTAACACGCAGAGTGTGCAACAGGCTAATCTAATGTCTGCATTCCTTAATTATCATGAAGCTTCAGCTACTGCACATCAAATTCACTGCATGATTTCAACGACGATGTTGATTCTCTGCAGCTATGGGAGCCGCTTTGGACATGGCCATAATCTCTACTTGAACTAAAAATTAAGACTTGCATTTTCTCTTCTCTTCCCTTTATTTTTTTATATTTTAATTTCCATAAAGAATAGATTAGACGGTAGGGATTGAGTAAATATATATCACAATATATATTGAAATATATATATATATATATAAATTTTGAATTATATATTAAATTTAAATTAATATTATATTAATATCATGCAAGGTCTTTTTCTTATTACATTAATTTCTAAATAAAACATTTTAAAGCATTAATAACCTTTGCCTATTAGTTAATTTTTAAATATAACATCGGATAAGATAAAACATTATAAAGCATTATAACAGTATTTCTAATCTTCCATAATTTGTTTTCATGTAAATTCACAAATTAATAATACATGTTTTAACCTATTAAAAAAATAAGTTGCATTATTTGGTTTGCACTAAAATCCTTATATATTAATAAATAAATATTTTAAGGCATTATAAAATCACCATTAATATTATTTATTTATATGTAAATCTTATTAAAGTACGTTCAATGAATGAGTGCAAATTAATGATGCTTTTTCATTAAAGAGATGAAAAGCAACCTGCCATGAAAATGAAAAGAGAGGCATTGAAAAAATTAATTGCACATTTCACTCTTGAGAATGATTGGTAGGGGAATCTCTCTAATTATTGAGTAGATTTACATAAACATTGAAAACAATTACTTACACATTTCACTCTTAAGAATGATTGGTAGGTGAATCCTTCTAATTACAGAGTGGATTTGATCCCTCTAATAAAAAAATTAATTACACATTTCACTCTTGAGAATGATTGGTAGGCAAATCCCTCTAATTCTTGAGTGGATTTGATCCCTCTAATGACAGTAGCTAATTATTTTAATTGATTATCATGTTATTTACTTCAGAGTTTGCTAATTATGCCGAGGTATTTAATAGATAATCCTCTATCTGTGTTTTCAACTTAATCTATTCCTTACAATGTTGACCAAACTCCATTTTTGTGTCACCTACCACGACTGAAACCAGCCTAGATCCAAATCCTAGGCTCTATCAAGCGCCGAGAGGGATCAAATCTCTCGAGGTGCAAACCTCTTCTTGGGTATTGCACTAAAGGAGGTTTGCACCTCGGGAGATTTGATCCCTCTCGGCGCTTGATAGAGCCTAGGATTTGGATCTAGGCTGGTGTAATTGTAACTTCAGAATGTATTCATCCGTATTTCTTATGTATTGTAACCCGATGTTTATTATGGGATGTATTGTAATGTAATTGAGTCATGTCATACCCTGATGTTTATTCTGGGAAGTTTCTATAATGAGAAAGTCATGTCAAGTCATTGTGGGTAACCCTCCTATTGGTCAAGGGTTAAAGTCCCCATAGTTGTGGGGCCCTTGGGTTATTAGACTATCCTAGTGAATTTGACCCTAGGTGAGTCATTGTAAGTCAAGGAAATAGTCCCCACCATTGTGTCACCCTCCTATTGGTCGGAGGAGGAAAAGTCCCCACAAGTGGTGGGGCACTAGGGTTATTAGACACTCCTAGAGATGTCAACTCTAGTAAGTAATTGTTAAGTAAGGCCGACATGTTGGAGTGGGTTCCAAGTGAACGGAAGAATATAAATAGAGAGTGGGAGCCTCTCTATTTATCATACTCATACACACACACCCACTCATTGGGGTGCATGAGTGAGAGAGGAGAAGCTCTTTCAGTGAGAGAGAGAGAGAGAGTGCTACTGTCGGGAGATCATCTTACTATTTTCTGGTTTTACATCTTGTGCTGATTTTATCTCTGAGGAAGTTGTGGGGTTTTCTCCTTTATGGTTTCCCTGAGGAAAATTCTTTGTGTCTCTTGTCTCTTGTGTTGTGCTTGTGTTTTATTGCTGTGCATGTTATTCTCTTAGTTAAAGATCCTAAGATCATAATGGTAGCTTATATGATAAAAATCTAACATGGTATCAGAGCTAACCTGAGAAGAAGACATTATGCAGCTACATAAGCTATGGATTCTTAATTTTTGGGTTTCTCTCCACAATCCATCAGCAAAAGTATGTTAGGCTGACTCTCCATTGAAGGGCGCATCTTTTTGTCGAAGCGGAATTTGATTTCGAGCATTTTTAGTTTTTCGATGCGGAAATAAGGGCTTTTTACAGAAAAGGAATTTTTGAATGAGCCCAACATAGGATTGTTCTCCTCATCAAAACCGAATTTTAGAGACTTGGATCAAGAAATTTGGTTGGGTAAAACTCTGAGAAAGTCAAACCCTAGTTTGACCTCGAGCTAGAAAAACCCTAAATACTAAAACTGCTAAGTTCTGGTACATCCACTATATCCTCAGATTGGTGAAGGATCAAGATGTAAAAGTTTTATGGGATGAATAAAAACTATTGATGTACACTGTATCCAAAATTCAGGCTCATATTCACTATATTCTGGGAGATATGATCCCTCCAAGTTAGGGTTCCAACATCTTTCAGAATTCATCCCTAAAAAGAACACCTAGGGAGAATTGCAATATCTTGGGATATAGAACTCCAAACGGAATTCCTGAAGATGTTTCACAATGGGAATGGACTCTACTTTTGGTTTTCCAAATTTCAGATTCCAAAGATGAACTAGTGACACGTGTCAGTTCGTACAACTTCGCTATTCAAAACAGTCCTGTAACAGGTCACCTTGGGAAAAAGATCATAAATTCCAATTGGTGAAAACAATTCTGATGAAACCTATGGTTTTGGATCAGGGACATGCGAGGTAAACTCAGTGATAAATTTCAGACATAGTGGAGTAGTAATGTCGGATATATCACAAAAACAGTACAGGCATTTCTGCAGAAGAAATTGGAAAACTAGGGCTTCCTGTTCAGGGAGCTTCCCTCCACTGTTTTCAGAAAATGAGTACATTGGACAGCTCCATTTGAAGAGACCTATATATCTATCCAATCATATCTGAAAGATTCCAAGTTTTGAAAATTAGGGTTTCTGTGACAAACCCTAGATCAGCCAGCTCCGAAACCAAGACATACACCTCAAATTGGTAAGATCTAATCCTTTGCTATTTTCATTTGAGGTTCTCATTTCAAAGTGATCTATCACATCATCTTGATGACAAGCTTGGGGAAGTTGACAAATTCCAAGCTTGGAAGTATATGATCTCTCTGAAGAAATTGGATTGGACACCTACATGAGTATAGAGGTTCTAGTTTCAGAGGGAGATGAGGCTATTAGCCTTACACAACAAGAACTCGGTCAAGGCCAAGAAGATCATTGCTGATTTAGTCACGAATCAACTTGTACTACAAGTGTCTTCCCTAATGAAACCAAAGATGTTTGATTCCTTGACAAGGCTATTTGAAGGGAAGAACATACATCAGAATATGACCTTAAGAAACCAGTTGAAGAATGTGAATATCCAGAATGCAGAGACCATGCAATCATAAGGGTCTCTCAAATCAAAGAACAACTTGAAGCGGAAGTGAAGAATGCAGAAGTGGTGATAGCCACCTTAAATAGCCTCCCAGGATCATGGGATTCATTCATGTGAGGAATGTGTGCTAGAAGGAAGTGATTACTTTCAGTAGACTCCGAGAAGAAGAAGAAGCTCGACTCATAAGAAGAGAAGAGAAGATGGGAGCAACTGAAGATCAAGATCTCACCATCCAAAGAAGATCCCTCAATCGATGAGGAATATGAAGATCTCAACTCTTGAAGAAATTCTTATCCACCTTAGAATTTGGATAAGAAATGATGCTATTATGAATGAAGAAGATGATGAAGCTGAATACTCAAGAAGGAGTATACCCACGAAACAAATAAAGATAAGTATTCAATTGTCATTTCATGATATTATTTTGTTATGCATTTGTTTATATTTAGTTGATGAATGATATGATGTTTGCATTAACGACAGTATAATACTAATATACATGTGATGGGTAAGTAGCTCATGGTGCTATACAACTCTCCATTGCTACTTATCTAGAATGAAACCTCTTTCCTGACATATTGGATTAGTGCACAATCTCAATGTTGTCCTGGTAGAGATGGAAAGAATCTAGAAAGTTTCAGTGAGATATGGATGAATGTTGTATTGGCTAAAGTAGTTGCATGATCATATATTTATGCATAAGAACTTGCCACTATAAATATTCCTTATGAAATGTTTCTAACCATACAAATGCATTTGACTTGTAGGAAAGACCGCATACATAATCGCCTACAAGCAAAGAAGAATGAGACTTGTTCTGAAGAACAAGTGACGACATTTCAAAAATGAAGAATAATATGATGAATACAGTGACATCATTGATACAGAACCTTCCAGCCATGAAGAAGTAACCAAAAGAAATGGAAGACCAGTTCAAGAAGAATGATGTCTAGGATGCAGTATCAATACGTGAAGGGAAGTTCGAAGCTCCATCATGCAGTAGATGGAACATCGTGGGATACAAAGCAAGATTCATAGCATGAGGCTTCTCACGAAAAGAAGGCATAGACTACGAAGAGACAATTGCAACCAGTAAGAATTGAAACACATACATGATGAGATTGATGAAGATATTAACCTTTGCTACAAGGTTGATAAAGGATGACAAGCTCATAGATGGATGTGAGAAGAACTTTTGAAAAAGTTCAAAATAGAGGATCTTGGTATCCAATGATCCTAGATGGATACTACTTGTCACTCTAGTACAAAATGTTTCAGTGCATAGAGTACAAAAGACAGAGGGAGTATGATGCTCTGCTTCAGAGGGAGTGACTGCAGAAGATCCTGAGGTTTGACATGGTACGTCAGGATGGGCAAATTACTGATGACTCTAGGCTTTACTGAGAGTAAAGTGGATTCCAACCTTTACAACAAGGTTGAAGATGGCAACCCAGTGATGCTTCTACTATATGTAGATGATCTGTTTGTAATGGGTATGGATGGGCTGATTGCTGATACAAAGAGAAAGCTTGCTGCCGAGTTTGAGATGAAGGACTTGGGTATGATGCATTATTTTATAGATATGGAGGTGTGGCAGAGTGTGGATGGAGTCTTCCTTGGAGAAGGGAAGTATGTAGTAGAGATCCTAAAGAGTTTTGGGATGATGGACTACAAGACTATGGCCACACCTATGGCATTGAACCTGAAGCTATTGAGCGATGCTTCATCAGATTCAGTTGATGATACGATGTATCATCAGATGATTGGGTCATTGATGTACCTGATGAACACGAGACCAGACATTTTCTTTGCTATGAACACCTTGAGCCAGTTCTTGACAGATCTGAGAAATGTTCACTTGATTGCTGCAAAGCATATTCTGAGGTACCTAAGGGGTACAGTTGATTATGGGCTCAAGTACGATGCAAATCAGAAGATTAACTTAGAGGGTTATGTTGATTTAGATTGGGTAGGAAGTGCCATTGATAGGAAGAGCACTTCAGGGTGTTGCTTCAGTATGGGATCAGGTGCGACCTCTTGATTTAGCAGGAAGCAATCCTGTGTGGCACTGAGTATAGATGAAGCAAAGTATGTCGCAACTTGTTCAACTAGTTGTGAGGCAGTATGGCCGCGGAAGCTACTATCTAGTTTATTTGATCTCCAGATGGATGCTTCTTGTATACATTGTGACAACCAGAGTTGCGTGAAGTTGTCAGAGAATCCAGTGTTCCATGACAAGTCGAAGCACATCGAGATCAAGTATCAGTATATCAGGGATATGGTGCACAGGGGGGTAGTGAAGCTCCAGTATGTTGCGAGGAAGGAACATATAGCTAATGTGTTGACGAAGCCATTAGCTAGAGTGAAGTTCGAGTACTTCAGGGAGAATCTTGGTGTCCTCCAGATCGAGGTTTCCTCCAAGAGAAAGTGATGAGTCCCAAAGCCATTCTGACGAGCTGGTCAGATATAAGGGTTGAGCCATTCTATCATGGTGAGAGGATTTGGTTCCTTCCATGTTAGATATGAGTGATAATTGCCATTATGGAAATGGAGGTACCTGGTCAGTTTCTAGGAACACTTAGTTTGGGACTAAGAGAGCCATTTTGACAAGTAGGTCAGATGTAAGGGATGAACCATTTTGTCATGGCTAAAGGATTAGGTTCCTCCCATGTCATATGTGAGTGTTGGCCATTCTGTCGAGTAGGACAGATGTAAGGGCAACTGCCACTCTCTGAGAGAGTGGAGGCACCTGGTCTATTACCAAGTAGCTCAGTATGGGACTAGGAGCCATTATGTCATGGTGAGAGGATTTAGTTCCTTCCATGTCAGATGTGAGTGCAGGCCATTCTGGTGAGGGTGTAGGACTTGTTTCCTACCAGGTCAAATATAAGGGAAACTGCCATTCTCCAGGAGAATGGAGGCACCTGGTATGTTACCAGGTAGCTCAGTTTGGGACTACAGGCCTTTCTGGCGAGGGTGGAGGATTCAGTTCCTTCTAGGTCAGATGTGAGTACAATACCTTCTGGCAATGGTGAGAGGATTCAATTCCTTCCAAGTCAGATATAAGTGCTAAATCCTTTTCATAGATGTTAGTGATGTGATGTCCTATCATGCTGGTGAATGTGAGTGCTGGGCCTTTCTGATGTGATTGTAGGTTACTACATGATCAGATGTGAGTGCTAGGCATGCCTTTCTGATGAGTAGGTTAGATGTAAGTGCTAGGCGAAGACCTACCTGATGGCTAGGCCTACAACTAGCATGAAAGAATGCTGGCTCTGTAGAACTTCCTATGATGAGATAGCACACATGATGATGACCAGATGACATCCAGATCGAGTGATGATCCAAATACAACAGTGATGATCCAGATCTAGTATAGTAGTGATGATCAAGATCAAGTGATGATCCAGATTCAGTGATGATGATCCAGATCGAGTGATGATCCAGATCCACTAATGATGATCTAGATCAAGTGATGATCTAGATCCAGTGATGATGATCTAGATCAAGTGATGATCTAGATCCAGTGATGATGATCCAGATCGAGTGATGATCTAGATCCAGATGAAGATGACCTAAAGATGAAGATGACTTAAAGATGAATATGACGAGAAGTTGACAATAATTCAGATGATACAAAGAAGAATACTTGTGCTAATAAATTGTGTCGAGAGAATACCTTCCTAGTTAAGAGGGAGTGTTGATGTAATTGTAACTTCGGAATGTACTCATCCGTATTTCTTATGTATTGTAACCCAATTTTTATTCTGGGATGAATTTTAATGTAATTGAGTCATATCATACCCCGATGTTTATTCCGGGAAGTTTCTATAATGAGAAAGTCATGTCAAGTCATTGTGGGTAACCCTCCTATTGGTCAAGGGTTAAAGTCCCCATAGTTGTGGGGCCCTTGGGTTATTAGACTATCCTAGTGAATTCGAACCTAGGTGAGTCATTGTAAGTCAGGGCAATAGTCCCCACCATTGTGTTACCCTCCTATTGGTCGGAGGAGGAAAAGTCCCCACAAGTGGTGGGGCACTAGGGTTATTAGACACTCCTAGAGATGTCGGCTCTAGTAAGTAATTGTTAAGCAAGGTCGACATGTTGGAGTGGGTTCCAAGTGAATGGAAGAATATAAATAGAGAGTGAGAGCCTCTCTATTTATCATATTCATACACACACACTCACTCATTGGGGCGCATGAGTGAGAGAGGAGAAGCTCTCTCAGTGTGAGAGAGAGAAACTGCTGCTGTCGGGAGATCATCTTATTGTTTTCCAGTTTTACATCTTGTGCTGATTCTATCTCTGAGGAAGTTGTGGGTTTTTCTCCTTTATGGTTTCCCTGAGGAAAATTATTTGTGTTTCTTGTCTCTTGTGTTGTGCTTGTGTTTTATTGCTATGCATGTTATTCTCTCCGTTAAAGATCCTAATATCATAATGGTATCTTATATGATAAAAATCTAACGTGTTTGACCTCTATTTTGATGGAATTCTGCTATAACCTATGCTAGAGGGCCTTTTCCTTGTAGTGTTAGTTTCTTCCTTGAATTCTTGTTGTCTTTTCCTATGGATTTTCCATTATCTTTACTCCTCTCACATCTTAGATCATTCAACTCTTCTACTTCAATGGAGGTTTAAAAATGTTAGGAAAAGTGAGGAACCACATTTTTAAGGGAAATTTGGGTCACCATACAACATTTCATTGTTTCATTATTTTATATGGTATATATAGGGTGATTTATTCCATGTTATTGGAGATATGGATCAAGTGTGGTTTGTAGGAAGATGTAGCAATATGTGCATGATTTTTCAAGTGGAGTAGTACTACATTGGACACATGTGGAATCTCTCATAATCATCCTAAGAATTTTCAACTCCTACAACAATGTTTTTATATGATCTGTAAATTGTCGTGGATATTCCACAGGATCAATTGCTCACAATGAATCTTACAACTTAGTTCAATGTATTAATTTAGTTTTATGATATATTGAATACAAAGAAATTGAAAAAGAAAAAAATAAAGAAAAAAAGTATACAATCCAAAAAATAACATAAGATATAACCTAGGAAAACCCACTACGTGGAACAACCCATCCGCAAATGAGAGCTATTCCTTTCCAGTTATGTCAAATTGTAAATACAAAGGAAATGGTACTCTATATGGAGTTATCTATGAATCTATGGCCATAATGGCTACTACAATATCTTCTATCTCTTATGTTTTGATTTAACATATACCCCCATGTTGTTTTCTCAGCCATGAAACACCACAATACATCAAAAGAATGTAACCCAATTCTTCTCTTGACAACTCCATATTTAACATGGCCCGATAGTCATTTAGAGTTAATTTTAGAGTTTTTGCATGCCCCCAATTCTCAATAGATTAGGGTTTTGGACATTTTAGATTGTTCTTGAAAGTCACACGTGACTGACATCATATGTTTGATAAATGAGAGATGACATGGAATCCACTTAGTACCGTTTTGGTCAACTTGTGGGAGGCACAACTTCATATGGACATTTTATGAGGATATTTTTGAACCATTGTAAAGGTCTCAATGTTTAAAATATGGAATAATGGTCCAAAGTAAGGTTTGAGAAAAAATGAGTGTCATTTAAACCCTAAAAATTTTCTTGGAAGTTTTCGTATGGTTTTTTACCCCAAATATGAAAAGTGAGGCCTATCCATAAAATGGTCCCTACAATCCAATTGACCCAATCTTCTAACGCCAAAATATCCAAGTAGGAGAAAAATTATATATTGATTCAATTCGAATTACACCTCCTCGTTTTTGGAGGATTTTGGTCCAAAATATTTTACTGAATGAGACGAGGAAAAGTTTTCTTCCATCTTATCCTTAGAGTATCATTTATCCTTTCCTAGAAGTTGTCCTTTCAACTGCACCTTCTAGAGTTCATACTATCCTTTGAATAGTTTTGGACTTCTGATGAAAAATTGTGTCTTCTACAAAATCTTATGATACTTTGGTGCTAAGTTCTCTACAGAAGGTAATTCCTTCTCGGTTTCTTGATCCAACATGGAAGGTTCATAGAGTTTTGTATTTAACACATTCACTACAGAGTAAATCAACATGTATGGGGGTAGACCGAGTTTGTGGGAATTATCTCCCACCTTCTCCAATACCTCAAAAGGGCCATACCTTAGAGCCTTGATCTTCATACCAGGATCCTATAGTATTTCCTTCACTAGTACATGTGCACATTTTCCCCATGACAAATCGTCGCTATTGTAACACTTTCATGTTTCTATAGTGACAGACATGACCCCATATTTTCGTGGAAACATTTTCAACGTTGTAGTCACACTTTGAAACCTTCATCGATATGGCGACAAGAAAGAAATGACACATGGTGATGTTTACAAATATCTTTTTTGTCGCTATAGAGATAGATCTTTGTCACTATAGCAATGTTCATGTGTCTCTATAGAAACGTGAGTGTGTCAATATAGAAAAATTTGTTTGTCACTATAGAGACAAACTTGCATCACTACATTGACATACACTTGTTCCTAGAGCAACAACCTGGTATGCACATAGCGACGAATTTTCTATACAAGTGACGGATTACGCATCACTATAGCGATAGTTAGGTGTCACTATAGCGATGACCTACAATGCACATAGCAACACGTATTCTATGCAAGTGACGGTGTGTTGTCTCTGTAGCGAAAAAATATCGTTTCCCAAGAAATGAACTACCAAGTCCTTTTCGATGCTATAGCGATGCTTTCTGAGTATTTAAAAAAATACACCTCCATAAGAAATGCCTAATCTAAGAATACTTTCAATAAGAAATGACCTCTAAAAGGTATACTAATAATTCTAAAAATGGTATATTTTCAATGGTAGATAAGATCCATTCCTTCAAAATGTATACAAAGTAAGCAAATGATTACCAAACTATTATTCTCTAGAATAGTATCGAATAATAATGTCAACCAGAAAATATTAAACCAAATAATAAGGAAATGACATAAGAAAGAATAAACTAAATAGTAATATTCAACAAAACTATTTAAGACCACCATTAAAGGTCATGAATTAGCAAATCTCAATATTTTCCAACAATCATGGAGCCCCTCCCCACCCACGAGGATGGCCTAAGTACAATTTTGATGGAGTTTCCATAAGAAACACATGCCATAAATATCCTATAAATTTATTTGTTACAAAACAAAATAACCAATCGGAAATGGTTTCCTTTATATATGGCATCAAAGACACATTGAAACAAAGCTTCATTATAATCACATTCAAATTGCAAACTAATAATTTACAATGTTAATGAAAACTATCAAACCCATCACGAGAAATAATAAGTGACATCACTTGGATTCAGTCATCCTTAGAGAACATAAAATATTGGGTTTTGGATTAAGTCATCCTTAAGTACAACAACTCACAAATTGGTTCGTAAACAAGGCCATTTCTAGTGAAGAGGTCAACTTCATGATTCTTATTACCCCCCCCTCAAGAATAAATATAATTGAAATCCTCCATATATTACATCCTAACCACTAGGACCCCCATCCAAAGTGTTTTTAAGCATATATTAGTGACATTAATGGGAATTAATCTCATTTCTCCCCCTCAAATTCACACCAAATTCTAAATTAACACCCCACATAATGATAGGAATTGGAAGAACATACTATAATGGCAGATACCACATTCAATCTAAGTTCCTCCACCACATAAAGGTGGTAAATTAATTGCTAACTCACCTTAGACAAGGGGAATAATGTGGACATCCACTCATATGTTAATGGTTCAACTTCATGATAACAAATCTGCACTCAAATACTTTAATCCTACTACTGAAACTAAAAATTTAGGAAAACACCTATCAAAACTTTAGCAGAAATAACAAAACAAAGGATTGAAGATTCAAGATTGGAGACACTTCATATAAGGGTTAGATCATTCGTTCGATTAGTTTTCCAAATCAACCCAAGAAACTCTTTGATTCAGCATTAGAAATCATCGCAAACAACACTCCAAACAACAAAATCAATGAAATGCTCATCTCAAAACTCCAAATCAATTAAGAAGGGTTGAAAATACCATGCTCATAATGCCCACTTCTGGTTTAAAATTGCTTATTGGTATAAAATATCCAACTCTTCACATTAAAAATAAATGCACACCGACAAAACGAAAGCACACTCTCTACACAAATGCCTTATCCAAATGATTGAAAGTGAACTGCAAATACTTGTTAAGATGCAACTTCCTAATTCAACAAAATTTTCATTATAAATGCACACTAAGAGCTCCAGAAATGTCCTTCAAGTCTACATGTGGGAAATTTTACTTAAAAGGAAAATGTACTTCATGCATTCCTTGCACTCAAGATTTTCAATTTAGGTACCATAATTTCAATTCCCCTCTTTTTTAGTACATCTTATATTTGCATAAAAATATTTACAAAGAACTAATCAATAAGGGTATAAACAATTGAGGTTATTTCAGCTTAAGTGAGAGTTCTAAAGAAATAAAATGTGTATTGGATATTACATCTAAAGATTGAGAATTTTTATCAATAAGGAACCCTTTGTCAATAATTGGTGATCTATCTCAGTTATGCCACATAATACAAAAAGTAGTCAAATATATCACTTCATGTTCAAAATATTAATACAAACCTTTCCTTCACCTATAGAAGGCTCAACGATTTGAGAATGTCATGCAGTTTCAAACTATAAGGATCTAGAATTATCCCTTGTATGTATGGCTACAGTACAATAAAATTATGTAATTTTTGTGGAAAAGAAAAACCATACCTCAATATCCTTCATGTTCAGCATGTGCCAAAAACAATGAGCTACAATAATCATTAAAATATTGAAAACAATAATAGTAATAACAATATATATATATATATATATATATAACAATAGCAATATATATCGGATTTGAACTGATTATAGACTCAACATTAGATATTAGGGTATACCTCCCTTATCCTCATAAAAAATGCTTTTAAATGGACTTCAAACTCTTAACATTAGGTTAATTTCACGAGACTCAACTAGATCAACATATATACTTATGTAAGGAGAGAACCCAAAATTGCAAGCGACCCTAAAATAGATAATCCAACCCTCACAAATAAAATACAGTAGAAACACAACATTACAACTAACTCACAATAAAAGACGACAACAAAGTACTCCAAAAAAGTCATATAAGGTTGCGCTATGGTGGATGGCACCTAAGGAGGGCTCTTAAGGTCAACACAATGGTGGACAACAATCATATGGGGTTGCACTAGTGATAAACAGCTGGAATTAAACATTTAATGGTTGTATAACTCAACATTACAATGCAAGGGTCAATGAGGAGTCACCATAAGTCTAAACATCACACACAAGTAAACATGCATGTCAATGTAACATAACAAGGAAACATTACATCATACTAGGCTCATGCACATCAACTCAATGTGAGGGTAGGTTACCCGACCTTCTGAACTGTATGTGGTCATACGTCTCATGTGTCTCATGCAAAGAGTGGAAGCTCATAATCATCCTCACTAGATAAGCAAGCTCATGTGATCATGTCATCTTCATCAAGTTAACACAGAAAGGGGTGGCCAACCCCTTGAGGATAACCATAGTCCTCAGAAAATGTCACATATATTAAAAAATAAGCTATGAAACAAAGTGAAAAAACATTTTGCATATAAATTTTAAAAATAACAAATATAGGTTTATTAATGGTCTTAATCAGCAGAATACTATCAAACTGAGAGGTGAAAACTCATTAAAGTACTAAAAGGAAAAACAGTAATAACATTAACAATATATATAAGATATAAGTTTTTAATGAAAGAAAACAATGTTGAAATAACAATAACATGAATATATTAGATCTAAATTAATTAAGAATGATATTGTCATCTCATCTTCCTCAAGTTAACTCAGGAAGGGGTGCACATCCCCTTGAGGATAACCACAGTCCTCGAAAGATGTCACACATATTTAGAAATATGAACTAAGCAATAAATTTCACAATATAAACCTCAATTCTAAAATATGACCATGCACCAACTAAATGAAGAAAATTGTAACCAAAATCTAAATATTTCATGTATTTACTAAGTTAAATACAAATCTTAAATGTATACAACTACATTTTTTTTTTCAAAATTTTCAAGACGGGGACATCATCTTTGTTGTGATGATCTGTTGTAGTTGTTATGCCCTTTCTTTCCATTTTTTGTGTGAGCATTATATCCCATACCATAATTTTGGTACTTCAAGTAGCATGGCGTGGAGGTCATTGGAGAGGGGCATCATCTGCAAAAACCAAGTTAGTTATATAGATATAATTGTGTAGTTTTTTTCTTTCTGTAACCAGGGGAATCGACAAATAGGGTTGGGATGGTACTCAGATGACACAGGGTCTAGAAATCCATTCCCACTACCATTATACCCCTAGGTCCCCACACCGTCCTGAAAGACACATGACACAGGTAAACCCGGGTGGGATTTGATCTCGTGACCTCCATTTACAACAAGTGACTTCATATCAATCGATGCCAATGAGCCACACCCGTTCGAGCTAGATTTAAATGTGTAGTTATTATTGAGATACACATTGTATTAATTCCAATATCATTACAATGATATTTACCTCTTGGCTGACTAACTGATAGAACTAGAGTGTTCTTAAGAAATATTAACAAGGAAAATTAGATATAATTAAAATTGTTGCAATATAAAAATAATAAGTCACCAATCAAAGGTTGAGTTAAATGTTGTATAATATTATTACCCCCATAATAGAAATCCCCATATCTATTCGATTCAAATTGTAATAGATCAACAACTCTTCACTTGCAACTAATGATTTTGTTGCACATATTGTTGTCTAGTAGTTGTATATAATTTGCTGCAACTACATATCTCCGCATAATTCATGTATATCATACCATAAAAATTATTCATTGTATTTTTATATTGGTTTGACATACTCCATCAATTTAGTTTCAGTGCCATATTTTCCCACTATGCCATCCATGGAAAATAGCCACAATCCATGTGAAGGCAATGGAGGAATGTGATAAATCCTCCCATTAAGAAAGAAATATGTGTCCACTTGGGGTAGATCCTTTGGTATCCATCATTTGATGTGGGAATATAATAAACCCACTTAATACTTAGGATAACATATTTAATCATTATTTGAATATTTTCCTACCCTCGAGCCTATATAGTTGGCATCTACTTGCACCACATGGTCAACACTTGCTATATATACCCCATGAGTGATTTTATCTTGACTTTGGTTTGATCATGTCCACTTTATTGACTACTAAAATTAGTAACTGTGCCTTCCTATAGATTCTGTCTTTATTATTCCTTATTCTAGATTTTATGTGGATAAGGTAAAGCTAGTCAACTAGAAAACTGCTATCCTTTGTTGCCAAAACATCCTTCATTATTTTCTCTCCATATTCCATAATTAGCAAGGCTTTCCATCACTTATTATCACTCACTCATGCTTTAGATAATTCACAAGGTCCTTGATATATTAGGAAAGTTCTTTAGCCACTTATGGGGGTTTATTATATTTGGTAAGTCTGATTTATGAGCTAGCAATGAGTTGTCTTCCATCAACTCAATTCTCCTTTATAAGGATGTATTTCCAATGTAATAATATCAATTATCATTTATTGATCATTACTTAATGTGTGTTCATTCTTCTTCTTCTTCTCTCCTTATGTTAATTCTCTGCGATTCCCAATGAGGTTAATTGTGTGCTTAGATTCTATAACATGGTATCAGAGCTTTTGGAGCTCATCAATTACTTGTCCTTTTCAGTTTTGTAGGTTAATTTGCAGGTGCAACAACTTCTATATGGATTTGAAATTTCCTCTACTATCTCCTTTCAACTATGCTGATTGGAAGACAAAGATGAGTGCATACTTGAAGAGGCAATTTCTCTTTGATGTCTCCATTAGTGCATTGAGAAAACTAGAGTCTTATGAAGATAATATTTACTAGCTAAATGACTATGATAGATATTATGGAATTATGTGTTTGGGAATGTATCCATAGATACATAATCTCATATATTATGATGATTATCCATTTTAGCTTTGGAATAATTTGGACAAAGCTTTTGGTATGCAGGAAGAAGAAGATGAAGCATGGAGCGAACCCAAAATCTCCTCATGTGCTCTCTCTCAATATGTCTCATACTCTACATTCTCTAATTAAGTTATTGTTTATGAAGAAGTATTTCATATAGTTCATGTTGCTACTATTCTCTTTGATTCGAATGCTTCCTCCAATCAAGAAGCAAATTTCGAAGAACCATATTTTTCTATATCGCTTGAATTTGAAGATCATGATTCATCTTCTTGTGATGTTGATAATGAAAAAAAGTGACTAATGGAGCTATTATTGCTATTTATGATAATTCACTCACACATTCAATGTTCTCTATGTCTTCTATCATAGATTTTGAGATCTATATGACAGATCTTTCACACCTTGTGCATACCTCTCTCTTTAATAATGCACAACTTAGTGTCTTTCACGATGTTTTCTTAGCCAAATAAAGTATTATTTGGGTCATTATACCACTCACCATACTTGATATTATGCACATCTGAATATCCTCCTTTGTTCTTGACATCAATACTCAGAACCTCCTTGAAGATTTCGAACATATCCTTCCTTCCTCCTTTATTACTAGAACCATAGAGGATTATTTACCAGTGTATTCCCATGAGTATACTGATGCAATAATATGTGTTGTTTTGGATTATTTGGATTCTACATCAACCCATGGATTATTTTCATTTTCACTCTCTAATCCTAATCCTTCTCTCCATTCCTACATGATCACTTGCACACATCCTCTCATTGTAAATGAAGTTGGAAACCTTATGCATTCACTTGGGAACTTATTTCACCTATCTACAGATGATTTCATCTCTATTTGGCTTGAAGTTCAATTCATCTCATCATCTTGGATCTGATTAAAACTCTCAAGACATTTCAATCATGCTTACACATAATTGGATCTTAGTTGTTCTACATGGTCCCAGTTTCCATGCTAAAGGTGTTCTTGATCTAAGTGAGCATATTTCTCTTCTTCCCAAGAAGAATATTCCTCTAGACATCAAAATTTAGTTTGGAGAAGGATTACCAATAGTTCAACATTTTTTACTTTCCTTTCATGTCCTTTCTTGAGAGTGTATTTTCCCCATGTGGTTTTTCCTCTTTCATCAATTCGTTGGACATAATAATTGTTAAAGGGTGACCATAGCCTTGTTGCTGGGACCTATATAAGTATATATTTATAATTATTTTAGAGATATAATCATATGTTCATACTTAAATGGGTGTGTGGAATTATAATAAACCCACTTAATACTTAGGATAAAATATTTAATCATTATTTGATTAATTTCCTACCCATTAGCCTAGATAATTGGCATTCACTTGCACCACATGGCCAACACTTGCCATATATAACCTAAGATAAATTTTATCCTGATTTTGGTTTGATCCTATCCACTCCTTTGACATCCAAAATTATTAACTACGCCTTCTTGCATATTTTTTCTTTATTCTACTTTATTCCATCTTTTCTGTGGATAAGGTAAAGCTAGTAACCTAGGAAACTGCTATCCTTTGTTTCCAACCCATACTCCATTATTTTATCTCAATATTCCAGAATTAACAATTCTTTCCATCACTTATCATCATTCACTCATGCTTTAGCTGATTCATGAGGTCCTTGATAGATTAGGAAAGTGCTTTAGCCACCTATGGGGGTTTATTATATTTGGTAAGTTTGATTTATGAGATAGCAATGAGTTGTCTTCCATCAGCTAAATTATCCTTTATAAGGATGTATTACCAATTAAATAATATCAATTATAATTTATTGATCATTCCTTAGTTTTTTTTCATTATTCCTCTTCTTCTCTCCTTATGCTAATTATCTCCAATTCCCAGTGAGGTTATTTGTGTGCTTAGTTTCTTAGCTTGTTTATAGAATTATTGCTACCATTAAGGATTTAAAATTCCAATTTTTAACAATATGTCTATACCTAAATGTAAAATCAATGTAACCTATTCTCTCATTATCATAATCACATGATCCTCCTTCAGAAATAAAAAGTCCACGCGTCTATGAAATTTTCTCCTTACCTTTTCACCTCTAGTTGATGTTGACATGTTAGATGTTGTAATATACGTCTCTCTTTCAAATTATTCTAATATATATTCCTCACTCAAGGAATTTTAGAATAATCAAACCCTTATTTACCTATATTTGACATTAATTAATCCTTTTTGTCTTATTCCTAGATTCCTAGATTCCTTACTATGCTAGTTGGCATCCATTTGCACCTAGAAGTCAACAAATGCCAAAAATAGATTAAGGAGTGCTTTAGAAACATCCTAGAATAAGTTTTGGAAACTCTAATTTAATTCCATAATGGTAAAAGCACAATTCTTCTTTTTTTTTCTTCTGAAAGCTTCCTTGCTTTTCAACAGTTTTAAGGCAAAAGGGAAGAGCTTGCCTAGGAGTAACTTCCTTGTTTTTTGACTTAAAAATAATCCTTGTTTTTCTCCATAAAAAATGATGGATTTTCTCTTTCCTTCACTTATCAGCTGGTACAACTCATTCATAAAATTCGTGAGCATATTTACATATTAGGAAAGTGTTTTATGCACCTATGGGGGATTTTGACTAGTTAAGTAAGCTTGATTTTTGTCCAATTCAAGTATAATCCTTATGCTTTAAAATATATGATGTTATTATATATTTATAAATCCTATTACTTTATTATTTTTGATGATGTACACTTATTCAATACATGACTGTGTTCTGCTCCAATTTCAGTCTCCTTTTTCTGGAGCTTTGCTTGTTTGATTAGCAATTTTGCGAGTGTAATTGTTCTAATTCTTGGGTCCAATTTCCACATGGTATACAAGAATTTGTAGATCAATTTATCTCCTTCCATATTTCTATTTCATGTTCTACATCATTGAATGTGAGTGCATTCTACTGGTTGAATGACATAGTTGTTGAGATATGGACCAATCTCAATGGACCATCTTGACTCCATTCATTTTCTTCGAATGGAAAGATGGGATGGAGATATTTTTGAGAGAGAAAGGCCTATACAAGGTTACCATGGAAGCTAAGGAATAACCCAATACAACTACAGAGAATATTAAATGGCACAACAGGAGAGGTGAGGCCTATGGTATTTTGTACTTTATCATTTCAAGAGACCTCCTCTTCCATCTTGATGGATTGACATCACCAAACGAGTTTTGGGAGAATATTGAAGATATTTTTGGAAAGACATATGAGATGAGAGGAAATAAATTCAAGAATGATTTGATCTCATTGAGTCCCAGCAACTTTGAATCATTTCAACTCTACTTTTCCAAGTTTAAGGCCCTAGTTTTGCAATTAAAATAGTGTGAAATCAATAAGAAGTATGAGAAACTAGTCTTGGCCATACTTTAGAAGCTTGGTTTTGACTATTTAGTGTTTTTTTTTACCTTCCATGCCACCAAATTGACAACACGATCCTGGAATATGCCTAATCTTGCTGTGTTCATGGATTCCATCACCTAGGAGCAAGATAAATTGGTAATGATGGACACCATAAAACCTTCCAAAGACCAAGCTTTGATTGTTGGAGATTCAAGGGTGGATTCAAAAGGAAATAATAAATCTAAAAATACACCTGAGTAAAAGAGACACAAGACAAATTCTTACGAGGATCCCACAGGCTCCAAGAATAACTTCCATAAAAAGAAGAACGAAGGAGAAATGAGAAAGTGTGCATACTATAGTAAGGGCTATCACGAGAAATGAGAAAGTGCACATACTGTAGTAAGGGATATCATCCTAAGAGATCTTGTAAGAAAAATAAAATTGACATGTTGACCCAACTCCTGGGGAAGAATAACATCTCCCTTCCTGAATGCACAAGAAAGAGGCAAGCAGGATCAAATTCAGAAGAAAAGGAGAGAGTACATGCCTTGGTTGATAGCACTTCAATATCATCCACCTTCATCATTGATTCTGGATCTTCTAGACACATGGTTTCGACAAGAGATTATTTCTCCTATCTTAATGTTTCGAAAGGTCCAAAAATTGTTTTGGGAGATGACTCTGTTACTGATAGTTTTGGGAAGGGTAGGATTGATCTGAACCATTGCTCTTTCAATGATGTGTTGTATGTCCCAGGTATTGATGCTAACCTATTTTTAGTGGATCATATGACCCACACTGGGTCTCCTAAGAAAGTCATGTTTTCTCGCAATGAATTTGAAATCACTGATATTTTGAATGGTAAAGTCATAGAAAAAGGTGTTGTGGATCACAATTTGAAAATATACAAGTTTTCCCATTTCCTACATTTCTCAAACCCATCAGATATTCTCACTCATGCTAATGAATCAAGAAAGGTTTGGCATGAGATATTTGGCCATCTTAACTACAAGCATGTTTCATATTTTAGTGTCAAAGACATGGTCATAGGGTTACCAAAGATCAAGTTTTCTAAGGGAGTCTGCCAAGGTTGCATCCTAGGAAAACACCCAGAGCACAAGTATGAGAGAGCTAATAATGAGAGAACCTCTGATGCCTTTGAGTTAATCCATAGTGATATTTTTGTTCCATTCCCTCATATGTCCATGATTCAAGAAAAATATGCACTGACCTTCATAGATGACTTTTCCAGGTATTGTTGGGTCTACTTCCTAAAGCACAAGTATGAAGTTTTTGACCTTTTCAAGGTCTTTAGAGCCTTGGTTGAGAACCAGTCTGGGAGGAAACTCAAAATACTCAGATCTAATAATAGTGAAGAGTATGTAAATTCTAAGTTCATCCATTATTGTGAATATGCACTTATCCAGATGTAACATTCTATTCCTTACACTCCTCAGCAAAATGGTGTTGCTGAAAGGAAGAATAGAGCACTCAAGGAGATGGAAACTTGCATGATGGAGTCTAAAGTTTTTCCACCAAAGTTTTGGGCTGAAGAAATAAAATGTGAATCCTATATCCATAGTAGGGTTCCTCACAAGAATATTTATGGTATTACTCCTTTCAAAGCTTGGAGTGGGCACAAGCCAGATGTGACCCATTTCAGGATTTTTGGATCAAAGGCTTGGGCTAGAATTCCAACTGAAAAAAGGAAGGATTTGAAACCCCAAATCCAAGAGTTCCTATTTTTTGGGTATTCTGAATATTGAAAAGTGTACTATCTTATCGATTTTAGAACTAACAAATCCTTCATTGAAAGGAGTGTTCAGTTTGAAGAAGATCCTTTAGCAGCAGTTGAAGTTGGAGAGTCCTCTTCATCACCACAACCATTGATTGTAAGTCAAGAGACTAATTATTTTTCTGATTCTGATATTCCTGATAACTATGATTTAGCAAGGACCATTCATGCAACTGGGGAACTAGCTGGGAATCCTAGTGTTACTAAGAGGACTAGATCTCAATTTGAGAGTGCCCTTTGTGTGAACGATCCACTCTTTGTTGAGAAGTGATATTTTATGGTTGAATATGAACCTAAAACATATGAATATGCATCATATTATCCAATATGGAAAACAAACATGAAGGAAGAATACAACTCACTCTAGAAGAACAACACATGGGAACTAGCGGACCTTCCCCAAGGGAGAAAACTAGTAAAGTGTAAGTGGGTTTATAAAACCAAATTTTATGCTGATGGTTCACCTTTGAAATATAAGGAAATATTGGTAGCTAAGGGATATTAACAAGTTCAAGGTATTTATTACAATGAAACCTTTGCACCAGTGGCAAAGATGGACTCCATAAGGCTAGCTTTGGCCATTGCAGCTTCAAGGAAATGGGAGGTGCATCACATGGATGTGAAGTGTGCCTTTATACATGGAGATATGAAAGAAGAGATTTATATGAATAAACCATAAGGTTTTGTTTCTAATCCATATTTAGTGTGCCGGTTGAAGAAATCACTGTATGGGCTAAAGCAAGCCCCCAAGGCTTGGTATGCGAAGATTGATGGCTTCTTGCTGTCGCAGAATTTTGTTCGATGAAAGTATAATATGAATGTTTATTTGAATATGATACATGGTTATTTAATGATTATTGTTTTGTATTTGTATTACCTATTGATAATAGGAAGTTCAAATAAAGAGATTGCCTCCATGAAGGATGCAATGAACCATGCCTTTTCTATGAAAGATTTGGGATTGTTGAGCCAATTCTCGGGTCTCAAAATTTATCAATCCAAACATGGAATCAAATTTAATCAGTACAAGTATGTTTCATATATTCTCAAAAATTTCAACATGAAATATTTTAATCCAAGAAAGACTCCATTCCTTTCTAGAGTTAAGCTTGAGGAAGCAGGTTCTTCTCCTTTGGCAAATAATACACTGTATAGGCAGTTGATTGGGTGTTTTCTTTATATTACACATACTTGAACAGAAATATATTATGTAGTTAGTATGGATTCCAAATACTTGGATCAGTCTCATGAGATCCATATGAGGGTAGCCAATAGGATCCTTAATTTTTTTCAAGGAACACGAACTCATGGGATTTTCTATAAATCAAAATCTGACTTAGAGCTAGTTGGATTTACTAATAGTGATTGGGAAGGTGACAACACATATCTAAAGTCAACTTCAAGATTTGTGTTCATTCTTGCAGATGGAACAATCAACTGGTCAAGTAAGAAGCAGAGTGCCATAGGAGTCTCATCTATAGAGGCATAGTAGAGAGGAGCTGTAAATGCAACTACTCAATGTTTGTGGTTGCAGGGAATACTTGGAGAATATGGGATCGAATCATAGAATTCCACTATCATATGTTGTGACAATCAAATCACTATTTGAATATCCATCGATCCAATTCAAACACAAGGAACCAAGCACATTGAGATCCATATGCACTATATTAAGTAGCTTGTGCATGGTGGTACCATTTCTCTACTCTATTGCGCATCTTCAGAGAAAGTAGCAGACATATTCACCAAAGTGTTCTGTGAGAAGACCTTCAGTAATATCAAATCACTGCTGGGGATTTATGATCATGTGGTGAATAATTATTGATAACAATATTTCCAAAATTTTGTTTTGTGTCCATGTTTAAGGGAGGATTTTCCCATTGGGTTTTTTCCTCTTTCCTTGGTTGTATGGAAAAGAAGTATGTAAATGGTGACTAAGAATTGTTTCTAGGCCCTATATTTTTTTTTTATATTTTCATATAAATTCAGGATTAAGGGGGTTTTATAATAATCAAACCCTTAGTTACCCATATTTGACATTAATTAATCAGTTTTGTCTTATTCCTAGGTTCCTAGATTCCTTACTATGCTAGTTGGCATCCACTTGCACCTATAAGTAAACAAATTCAAAAAATGGATTAAGTATCAGTTTAGAAACATCCTGGAATAATTTTTGAAAATTCTTCTATAATTCCAGAATGGTGAAAGTTCATTTCTTCTTTTTCAGAAAGCTGCCTTGCTTTTCAACAATTTTAAGGAAAAAGGGAAAAGCTAATCTAGGAGTAACTTCCTAGTTTTTTTCCCTTAACCATCGTCCTTATTTTTCTCCATAAAAAAGCATGGATATGATGTCTTTGCTTCACTTCTTATATGGTACAACTCATTCATCCAATTCGTGAGCATATTTACATATTAGGAAAGTGTTATATGCACCTATGGGGGATTTTGACGAGTTTAGTAAGCCTACTTTTTGTCCACTTTGAGTAGCATCGTTATGATTTCGAATATATGATGTAATTATATATTTGTATATTCTATTACTTTATGATGTTGTATTATGTACACTTATTCAATACAGGATTGTGTTATGCTCCAATTTCAGTCTCCTTTTTTGTGGAATTTTGCATGTTTGATTAGCAATTTTGGTGAGTGTAATTGTTCTACTGTTTGGGTTCAATTTTCACAAGGAATATAGATCTGGAAAGTACCTATTTGGTGGTGCCTCCAAATATTTGGAGTCATTTCTATTATTATTTGGATGTACAAGAACTATTTTCTAATTGTCATATAAATGTACAAATATGTATTATGTGGATATTGTGAATATGGATGAGACTTTATACATACAAGATTTTCCTTATTCAAAAATTGAAAAATGGATGCGCACTATTTCAAAGGAAAGTTCCCAATGGTTCTATACTTGGAATATTTCTTTTTTTCTTTGGGATAGAACCATATTTGGAGGCTACCCCACATGGTCTTTTTATTATCAGATACTTTATTGTACAAATTAAATTTGGTATTTGATATCCAAGTTTAAAAAATTTTCTCCACTCTTCTATCTCACTTTGCCCTAAAAATAGAGGATGAAACAAGGAGTACACACCATATGCGCTTTGTTATAGGAAATTGTTGAAGTATTTGTACAAATTGATTCAAAATGTTTTCCTCCTCTCTATGTAATCCTATGGTAGTTTCCCTTTTCCATATCTGTTTCCAAATGGATAATAGAGATAGGTCTATTGTATTTTCTATACAATGACTGTCTTCTGATTTAAGGGTGTTAATAAAAGGATTAAGTAATTGTACTTGAATGACACATCTAACCTAAGGGTACCCCCTTGATATATTGTGCCCATGTATCATTATATTTATGCTCGTCCCTTCAAGTGGAATGTTTTGTGATTTTGTGAAGAGCATATCATAAAACCCAAAATGCATCTATACTCACCCCCTCTTTGATGGCCTCACCACCACCAATACTGATCATGGTTATTTGAAATGATATATCTCACTTGGGGTATAATTTTTATATCTTTCAACTTTACCAGGGCCAATGGTCACTGCATTAAATTTGGTCCTTAAGATGATTTACCAAATTTCATGTATAGTAACAATATTATAACTAATGAAACAAAAAAATAAAAATGCACACGAAAATAACAATAACAATACTAATATAGAATTGTTTTGAATTAGCCTTATAATCATACACTTTTAGGTTCTGATCTCTTTCCTTTGAAGGGACAAGTCACCTAGATGAACAAATGACATACCTTAAGAGAGAGCTTATGAGGGTTACAGTAGTAAGGGTATAGAAATCATATCCTTAGTCAACATGAAGAGAAATTCAATCGCTCATCCAACACTTCTTAAGAAGGAAAAGACACCTTCACAACCCAACCCTAGGTGACGTAACTCAACATAAATGTTACTAACAGGTCACAAGGTACCAATTGTTAAATGGTATTATAAAAAAACCATCAAATAAATGCTGACTTAGGATAGGTTAACAATGGTTAAATGGTATTAAAAAATAAACACCATAAAATAAAGGTCATCATACTAAAGGTACACACAATAAGAGTTCTAGGACCAACTAGAATATAAAGGACGATACGTAAACCAAAGAGGGTCACAATAATAAGCTAAGGAAACCTCATACGCATAAGACCAAGGTGTATCATAAAGGTGTATAACTAACCCTTTTTGCACATAGGAACAACAAGACCAAGTAATTTAATATTTTATCTCTCTCAAGGTACATTATTTGATATATTTTTATCATCACTTTATAAGGAGAAGATCCAAAATAAATGATGGGGTCCAAACACATAATAGTGCATCAATGACAACTGAGTAAAATTTAATACTTTCTATTAGATGCTAAGCGGAAAGATAATTTAAAAATAATTTTCATCTCTTTCAACTTTAGCACTTTTCCATGATCCTTGTGCTAAAGTTGGTCCTTGAGATGCACAATAACAATAGTACAAAAGAAAATTCAATACCGGTAAAATAATCAGAACTTAGTATCAAAAGGTATTGGTTTAGAACTTTCTGATACTTGGACACATTTAGGATCAGAGTTTGTATTTCAAGAAAGTATTCATCAAGGAACGAGATCATACCTTGAAAGAAAGAGTGTTTCAGGTAAGAAAAAATATTATAAGTGTTAGTTTTTCATCACATTTAAGCTAGCATTATGATCTTAGGATCTTTTCACTGAGAGAATAACAAGCACAGCAATAAAACACAAGCACATCAAAAGAGACAAGAGACACAAAGAGTTTTCCTCGGGGAAACCATAAAGGAGAAAACCCCGCAACTTCCTCTAAGATAGAATCAACACCAAAACAGTAAGAGATCTCCCAAAACAGCAGTAGTCTTTTGTCTTCTGTCTAGTCCCAAAATTTCCTTCTTCAATAGTGCGCCACACTTGGGAGAGCAAGTGATGTATTTCACAAATGATAAATAGAGAGACTCTCACTCTCTATTTATATTCATCCGTTCACTTGAATTTCCTTTTCACACGTAGGCTCAACCTAATAATTACTACTCGAGCCTACACCTTAATTAGTGTATAATAACTCAAGTGCCCCGAAACTGTGGGGACTTACCTAATGACTTGATATGACTTTATTACATTATTAATCCTCCCGATCGGAACATCGGGGCATGACCACATGACTCAAATACATAATAGAGACATCCCAGAATAAACATCGGGTTACAATATATAAGATACATAGAAGAATACATTCCGAAGTTACATATACATCAACACTCCCTCTTAACTAGGAAGGTATTCTTTCGACACAATTTTCAACACTGGTCTTCTTCTCTGTATCAACTGGATCATCTCGTCTTCAAGTCATCTTCATCTTCAAGTCATCATCGGATCTGGATCATCTCTCGATCTGGATCATCATCCAACATCATCACTAGATCTGGATCATCTCTCGATCTAGATCATCATCATTGGAATGGATATGGATCATCACTCGGTCTGGATCATTACTACTGGATCATCATTACTGGATCTGGATCATCACTCGATCTGGATCAACACTGGTGCTATCTCATGATTCTTCTCGTCATAGAAAGTTCTACAGAGCCAGCCCTTTTTCATGCTGGTTGTAGGCCTACCCTCATGTAGGTCTTCGTCCAAAACTTATATCTGACCTGCTCATTGGAAAGGCACGCCCAACACTCACATCTGATCATGTAGTAAACTACAATCCCATCAGAAAGGCCCAGCACTCACATTCACCAGTATGATAGGACACACCTACTATCATCTGTGAAATGGCTCAGCACTTACAACCACCAGCCTGATAGGACACACCTACTATCATCTGTGGAAAGGCACAACGCTCACATCCACCAGCATGGTAGGACACACCTACTACCATCTCTAGAAAGGCTCAGCACTTATAATCACCAGCATGGTAGGACACACCTACTACCATCTGTGAAAAGGCTCTGCACTTACAATCACCAGCATGATAGGACACACCTACTATCATCTGTGAAATGGCACTTCACTTACAGTCACCAGCATGATAGGACACACCTACTATCATCTGTGAAATGGCACAGCACTTACAGTCACCAGCATGATAGGACACACCTACTATCATCTGTGACAAGGCTCAGCACTTACATCCATCCAGGTGGGAACACATCCTGCTCATAATGATGGAAGGGCATGCACTCATATCTGATCATGAGGGGAACACATCCCAGCAATCATATCAGAATGGCCCCCAGTCCTCCTTGACTGAGCTACCTGGTAACTGACCAAGCGCCTCCATTTTCCTAGAGAATGGCAGTTTCCCTTACATCCGACGTGCTCGTCGAAATGGCCAACACTCACATCTGACATGGAAGGAACTTAATCCTTTAGCCATGAACAGAATGGTTCAGCCCTTACATCTGATCAAGTGGGAACACATCCCTCTATCACAATAGAATGGCTACTCAGTTCTTATACTAAGTGTTCCTAGTAACTGACCAGGTGCCTCCATTCCTAGAATGGCAATTGCTCTTACATCTGTCCTGCTCGACAGAATGGGCAGCACTCATATCTGACATGGAATGGAGCAACCCTACCACCATGACAGAATGGCTCAGCCCTTATATCTGGCCTACTCTTCAGAATGGCTATGGATCTCAGCACTCATATCTGACATGGAAGGAACCAATCCTCTCACCATGACAGAATGGCTCAGCCCTTACATCTGACCATGGAAGGAACTAATCCTCTCACCATGTCAGAATGGCTATGGGTCTCATCACTTTCTCTGGGAGGAAGCCTCGATCTAGAGAACACGAAGTCTCTCTTTGAAGTACCCAAACTTCAGCCTAGCCAATGGATTTGTCAATACATCAACTATCTGTTCCTCCATCGCAACATACAGGAGCTTCAATGCTCATCTCTGCACCATATCCCTGATATAGTGATACTTGATCTCGATATGCTTCGACCTGTCATGAAACACTAGATTCTCTGACAACTTCACACAACTCTGGTTGTCACAAGTAGCATCTAACTGGAGATCAAATATATCAGACAATAGCTTCCACAGCCATACTTCCTCACAACTAGCTGAACAAGCTGTGACATACTCTGCTTCAGCTGTACTCAGTGCCACATAGGATTGCTTCCTGCTAAACCAAGAGATCACACCTGATCCCATACTGAAGCAACATCCGAAAGTACTCTTCCTGTCGATGGCACTGCCTGCCCAATCTGAATCAACATAACCTTCCAGGTTAATCTTCTGATTCGCATCGTACTTGAGCCCATAATCAATTGTACCCTTCAGGTACCTCAGAATATGCTTTGCAGCAATCAACTGAACACTTCTCGGATCTGTCAAGTATAGGCTCAAGGTGTTCACAGCAGAGAAAATGTCTGGTCTCGTGTTTGTCAGGTACATCAATGACCCAATCATCTAACGATACATCATAGCATCAACTGACTCTGATGAAGCATCACTCAATAGCTTCAGGTTCGATGCCATAGGTGTGGTCATGCAGTCCATAATCCTGAATCTCTTCAGGATCTCTACTGCATACTTCCCTTGTCCAAGGAAGATCCCGTCTATACTCTGCCACACCTCCATGCCTAGAACAATAGTGCATCGACACATAACAGGAGCATCATTGGTCTTCTGTATTCAACCTTGAAGCAAAGGTTGAAATCCACTTTACTCTCAGTAAAGCCTAGAATCATCAGTAATATGCCCATCCTGTCGTACCATGTCGAACCTCAGGATATTATGCAATCACTCCCTCTGAAGCGAAGCATCATACTCCCTCTGTCTTCCGTACTCTATGCACTGAAACATTCTGTACTGGAGTGACAAGTAGTATCCATCTAGGATCACTGGATACTAAGATCCTCTATCTTGAACTTCTTCAAAAGTTCATCTTGCACCCATATGTGAGCTTGTCATCCTCTATCAACCTTGTGGCAACAGTTAAGATATTCATCAATCTCATCATGTATGCGTTATCCCATGGGTGTCTTCTGAAATTGTACAAAGCCTTCTTTCATTTGCACACATGATTATGCATGTCATGTGACTTCACTTCTATTAGCTGTAAATGTTTCTTTGTAGACTATACCTTCTCTTCATGAGAAGCCTCATGCTATGAATCTTGCTTTGTATCCCACTATGTTTCCATCTACTGCATGATGGAACTATGAACTTCTCTTCAGCTCTCGATACTGCATCCTAGACATCATTCTTCTTGAACTGGTCTTTCCTTTCTTCTTGGTGTCTGGAAGGTTCTGCATCAATGATGTCACTGCACTCGTCATATTATTCTTTGTCTTTGAACTGTCTTCACTTGTTCTTCGGAACAAGTCTTCATTCTTTTTTGCTTGTAGGTGATTATGTATGCGATCTTTCCTACAAGTCAAATGCAATTGTATGGTTAGAAACATTTCATAAGGAATATATATACTGGAAAAAA
>LPNX010547969.1:113647-123958 GCA_001517045.1 Pseudotsuga menziesii | reverse complement strand
ATTAGTGTATAATAACTCAAGTGCCCCGAAACTGTGGGGACTTACCTAATGACTTGATATGACTTGATTACATTATTAATCCTCCCGATCGGAACATTGGGGAATGACCACATGACTCAAGTACATAATAGAGACATCCCAGAATAAACATCGGGTTACAATATATAAGATACATAGAAGAATACATTCCAAAGTTACATATACATCAACACTCCCTCTTAACTAGGAAGGTATTCTTTCGACACAATTTTCAGCACTGGTCTTCTTCTCTGTATCAACTGGATCATCTCGTCTTCAAGTCATCTTCATCTTCAAGTCATCATTGAATCTGGATCATCTCTCGATCTGGATCGTCATCGAACATCATCACTAGATCTGGATTATCTCTCGATCTGGATCATCATCACTGGACTGGATCTGGATCATCACTCGATCTAGATCATTACTACTGGATCATCATTACTGGATCTGGATCATCACTCGATCTGGATCAACACTGGTGCTATCTCATGATTCTTCTCATCATAGGAAGTTCTACAGAGCCAGCCCTTTTTCATGCTGGTTGTAGGCCTACCCTCATGTAGGTATTCACCCATCACTTATATCTGACCTGCTCGTCGGAAAGGCACCACCAGCACTCACATCTGATCATGTAGTAAACTACAATCCCATCAGAAAGGCCCAGCACTCACATTCACCAGTATGATAGGACACACCTACTATCATCTGTGAAATGGCTCAGCACTTACAACCACCGGCATTATAGGACACACCTACTATCATCTGTGGAAAGGCACAACGCTCACATCCACCAGCATGGTAGGACACACCTACTACCATCTGTGAAAAGGCTCTGCACTTACAATCACCAGCATGATAGGAAAAACCTACTATCATCTGTGAAATGGAACTCCACTTATAGTCACCAGCATGATAGGACACACCTACTATCATCTGTGAAATGGCACATCACTTACAGTCACCAGCATGATAGGACACACCTACTATCATTTGTGACAAGGCTCAGCACTTACATCCATCCAGTCGGGAACACATCCTGCTCACAATGATGGAAGGGCATGCACTCATATATGATCATGAGGGGAACACATCCCAACAATCATATCAGAATGGCCCCCAGTCCTCCTCGACTGAGCTACCTGGTAACTGACCAGGCGCCTCCATTCTCCTAGAGAATGGCAGTTGCCCTTACATCCGACCTGCTCGTCGAAATGGCCAACACTCACATCTGACATGGAAGGAACTTAATCCTTTAGCCATAAACAGAATGGTTCAGCCCTTACATCTGATCAAGTGGGAACACATCCCTCTATCACATCAGAATGGCTACTCAGTTCTTATACTGAGGGTTCCTAGTAACTGACCAGGTGCCTCCATTCCTAGAATGGCAATTGCTCTTACATCTGTCCTGCTTGACAGAATGGAAGCACTCATATCTGACATGGAAGGGAGCAACCCTACCACCATGACAGAATGGCTCAGCCCTTATATCTGACCTACTTGTCAGAATGGCTATGGATCTCAACACTCATATCTGACATGGAAGGAACCAATCCTCTCACCATGACAGAATGGCTCAGCCCTTACATCTGACCATGGAAGGAACCAATCCTCTCACCATGTCAGAATGGCTATGGGTCTCATCACTTTCTCTGGGAGGAAGCCTCGATCTGGAGAACACCAAGTCTCTCTTTGAAGTACCCGAACTTCAGCCTAGCCAATGGATTTGTCAATACATCAGCTATCTGTTCCTCCGTCGCAACATACAGGAGCTTCACTGCTCCTCTCTGCACCATATCCCTAATATAGTGATACTTGATCTCGATATGCTTCGACCTGTCATGAAACACTGGATTCTCTGACAACTTTACGCAACTCTGGTTTTTCACAAGTAGCATCTAACTGGAGATCAAATATATCAGACAGTAGCTTCCACAGCCATACTGCCTCACAACTAGCTGAACAAGCTGCGACATACTCTGCTTCAGCTGTACTCAGTGCCACACAGGATTGCTTCCTGCTAAACCAAGAGATCACACTTGATCCCATACTGAAGCAACATCCCGAAGTACTCTTCCTGTCGATGGCACTGCCTGCCCAGCAACTCTCAGGAACTTGTACCACACTCAGGAGTTCTTGCTTCAATTCCAGATGGAAATGGAATATAGCGAGGAGAGTCACGATTGTTGTCCGAAGCATGTAAGGGAATCCATGGGAAGAAAGCTGCGTCGATATAAGGAATCTATGATGGATCATAAGAGTAAATTAAGGCATTATAAGGAGGAAACCAATGACAAAATGGAGCATTTAGAGGGATTCATCCATGAAAATAGAATAACTCAAAAAGGTCAAGAAGAAATAACAACAACTTAGTAGAAAGAGAAAACTCTGATTTCATAGGAAATATCAAACCAACTTTAGCAAGTTGAAATCTAGTTGGGTACCATGGCCTTTGAACAATGGGTTTATAGTGAAGTGGGGGAGAAGCAGAAGAATAGAGAAGGAAAAGGATTTGGTACCTCCCGCGGAATCTATCCAGGCACCTAATTATGTTTTTTTGAATCTTGTTGAGTTAGTTCGTTTTCCTTATATGTTTTATGTCAGTTGGAATCTCTTTAGAATAGTAGTTTTGAAGTTTCTGGATATATCAGAGATTTTATGCTCCATTTTGAATGTAAATGTTTCTATATTCCAAACCAGTCAAGATGTAATTATCAATTTTCCATCTATATTAGAGATTTTATGCTCCATTTTGACTATAACTATTACTATATCAAGCCGACGAGGATGTAATTATCCAGGTTCCAACATTTTTTTTTTATAATACAAAACTAATACCCATTCATGTAAGAAGAAATGAGGGTGATTATTATTGTTAGAGGGATCTTGGAGGTGTGTGGTGTAGAATTGATGCACATGGTGAAGAGTGACATAAAATTTTTGTACATGTTGTATTATGTTTTATATTATTTATATTTTGGAAAATACAAACATTTGAATTATGTGAAATGAGAAGGAATATCAAATTAAAAACATAGTAGATAAGCATTGGGAAGACATGATATAGAAAACATAGAGTGAGAAGTAAGAACTTGTCTAATCTCTTTCATGAAAATAGAGGAGAGGTGATTGCAATGATTTTAGATAATGATTTTATATAGTGATTTTATCATGCAATTGATTGAATTTATGTTTGAACCCCCAAAACTGTTAAAATATACAAAATATTTAAACAGTTGAAGTGTGCACTGATAGTATTTTTATTTTCCTTCAATTCTGAGAAGAACTTAAACATATTTGAACTATTTTTTTGTTTCCTTGAAAAAGGGAAATTGTAGGTAAGGAATTCACAGGTATATTTTTTTAGGCCTACATCATCCACCCCTGGGTTTTGATTGGGAAAAGAAGGGGGAAACAAAGGATGGGAATGGACCAAAAAAAATTTAAAAACTTGGGATTCAGGAACAACAACTTCAAATCTTGATCATTCCATTAATTCCATATATTCCAAAGTTGAGTGCATTACAAAATTCCATTTACAGTAACAATATTATAATCGATGAAACTAGACAATACTAATGTACAGGAAAATGACAACGTTACATAGTCCATTTTACATTGATGACCCATAAAGCAGTTCATGGTTCCATCCCAGGCTCAGAAAAGGTTGAAGCATAGTCCACAAACCACAAAGCAGTTCATGGTTCCATCCCACGGTTGAATCACAACCTAGCCATGGTTGAGCCCACAATTCAAGATATCCCAATAGTCCAAGTTTAATCAATAATAAAACCCACAACTAATCCTCTTAGCTTAGCTTTAGGGAATACATATGAGCATTAGGGTTCACTTCACAGTTTAAGAAAATCCCAACCTTCATAAAGATATGAAGAATCATAATGTAATGAAACCCTATAACCTAAGAATCCCTGGCACAACCACCAAACAGAAAGAGATCAGAGCTGGAAATATCTTACAGGATAATTGAATATTGAGTAATACAAGGACAAAAGTAACCAACAAGGTGTTCTCTCTCAAGGTATATAGTCAACATGTTCCATACAATAATTGTTTTCATCATCACCATATAGGAAGGTCCTAATTGGATAAAGTGATCCTTTGGTCCTCCTACTACTCTTGAAGGCTAAGTGTTGGTGATATCGTTAAGGGGTGTCTAGTCCCTTGATAAAAATCCTGACTTAACCATATAGGAGAGGAGATCATCACACTTCATCATCTTGGTCTATTGACCAATATCCGTAATAACAATAAAATTTACTAACAAAACTAAGTAACAACTTTTCTTTCATAAATATTTTCAACTAAAACTAAGCATTTAATTTCAAAGTAAAAACAAGCATCAATTTTCTATGCAATACTTACTGAACTGAGAAACATGCAGTCGAAACATGTGTGAGATTTTGGGGACTATTATTTTGGGGCATGAATGAAATGATAATATTATGAGATGTTCAATTTAGTTCAACATTATAAAAAAAATTCATTGCATGCAACAATGGTTGGGTCTAGACAGAAATCATGGGAAACATTAGTGGAAGACACACCCCCCACTCATGATGATGGTGATGATGGAAGAGATACCCCCCACTCATGACTACTTAACTGAAGGAAACAAATGTCAAGCAAACATGGAGGATCATCAATCTAACAAGCCAATGCCATGAAACAAATTTAATATTAGTCCCTTAGAATTATCATGCAATCACTAGTTCCAGACTTTAGTTGCAAGCATAATTAACCATTTGGAACGAAATATCAAAACCAATATAGTAAAAGTATCAATCATCTATTAAAATTCTTGATGGAATTCAAATATTCATTACATGTGCTTTTAGTTGAACCAATTTCATATTTGCAACAATTAAAAGGGATGAAGTAGATGTGCAAGTTGTTCATAATTGTTGTTTCCAAAAGATTTTTCTCTAGCAATCAAAACTGGAACAACTCATTAACATGGACAACATACACAATCATCCCTCTGCATGGATTCATGTGGAACAATTCTCAATTTTTATTTTTCACCTGGATCAGCGATCATAATAAATTGTTCTGAGTTAAAGAGAAAGTTGTAATTAAAATAACCATATTTAAAACCCTTTTAAGAAATGAGAGATGAATTTACTCCACTTACTAGACCCACGTCTATAGAGAATGGATCTTGATGATGAACCGAGGTTTAGAAATTAAATATGACTTTACTCCACTAACTGGACCCATGGCTAAAGAGAATGGCTCTCAACGATGAGATGAGGCACAAAGTAGGTTTTTTGGTAAATTTATCCCTCAACATATTGTTGAATGACCCAAACCAAATAATATAATATGACACTCATCAATGGGAACATTTGTATTCAAGAAAGATACATAACCTAACCAATTTTGGAGGAATATTTACTTGTCAAAATTGTTGATGTCACCGAGGATTGATTACTGAGGTCACTGATGTTGCCAAGGTCTGCTTGTCGGGTCTACTTGATGCTGAGGTATACTTTCCAAGGTCTCCTTTCTCTCTACGACTAAGTTTTTTTGACTCTACCCTTACAAGTCTATGAGGAATGGATCATTTTTTCTGGAGGTCTGCATAGAAGGATGGTAGGGAGGGAGGTCGTAATGACGATAAATGGTAAAAGGTAATGCATGCTGTTTTTTTCGTTTTATTTTTATTTTTTTATGTTTAATGCTTATTTATTTTATTTTTTATTATTATATAATATCCAATATTCTCTTTAATAATTTGCACCTTGTTGCATTTTTTTTTGGAATACATGTGTACCAAGAAATAGTCTTAACTGGTTTCTAGAATTTGAGGAAGACAAATATGAAGGGAAAATAGAGATATGGTATGAATGATAGTAATTATGCATTCATAATATCTAACAAATCCTTCAAAAAATAAATTCAAATTATTCAATCTCATAACACTTCCCTATATGTAAGAATATTTTAGAGGAAAATTTGGGTAGTGTAAGGCTAAAGGAAAGAAATAAATGATAGTGGAGGTTTATGTACATCTCACTGTTTTACAACAAATTGGTAGTGTAACCTTAGCTTGAACATATATTCTTGGTTTCATGGAGGAGTATTGTATTTATATGTCAAAATTCAACTTTGAAATTGTGGAAATTGAACCCAAGATATAGAACAATTACACTCACAAAATTGCTAATCAAACATGCAAAATTCACTGCCAAGGAGACTGAAATTGGAGCACGACACTGATTTGTATTCAATAAGTGTACAATAGCCAAAATTTTGAATTAATAGGATGCTACAATATATAATTACATGAGATATTCGAATGCATAAGTATGCCATTCGAAAAGGTCAAAAAGCAGGCTTACTGAATCTAGTCAAATCCCCCATAGGTGCATAAAGCAGTTTCCAAATCCACCAAGATGCTCACGAATTGGCTAAGTCAATTAGGAAATATAAAGAGGGATGGAAATAAAAATCATACATGTTTTTATTAGGAGAAAAGGAGGGAGTATGATGTGGGAAAAAAACAAGTCAACTGCACCTAGTCTAGCTTTTCCTTTTGCCTTAAATCTCAATAAAACAGGAAGCTTTTCAGAAAAAGCGGATATGCACTTTGGAGGATCTAGAATAAATTAGACATGCTAAATATGGTTTCCAGGATGTTTCCCAAGTGCTCCATGAATCAGTTTTAGCATGTGTTGACTTCTAGGACTTGTAGAAGGAAACTAGCAGCGAGTGAATCTAGGAAACTAGGTAATAAGAAAAAAATAATTAAAATTAATGTCTAAGGTAGGTAACATGGGTTGATTATTCTAACACCCCCCCTTAAGCTTGAATTTATGAGTGAATATCAGAAAACTATAGGGCATAACAACAAGGCTTAGTCACCCTTTACATACTACTTGTCCATACAACCAAGGAAAGAGGCAAAAACCCAGTGGGGAAATCCTCCCTTAAACATGGACAAGATTTTTTTTTTTTGGGAAATATTGTCATCAATCATGCTTCACAGCATGATAAAAAATCCCCAGAAATGATTTGATATTGCTGAAGGTCTTCTCACAAAAAAATTTGGTGAAGATGTCTGCTACTTGTTCTGAAGATGCATAGAAGAGTAGAACAATGGTGCCATCATGTACAAGCTGTCTGATGTAATGCATATGGATCTCAATGTGCTTGGTTTGCTATCTCTAAACTAGATCATTGAATATTTGAATAGTTCTCTAATTATCACAGTAGACAATAGTTGAAAACTCTGATTCGAAGCCACATTCTCCAATTATCCCCTGCAACCACAAACATTGAGTTGCTGCATTCACAACTCCTCCATACTCTACTTCTGTAGATGAGAGTGCTATGGCACTCTACTTCTTGCTTGACCAGATAATTGGTCCTTCTACAAGAATGAACACATATCCTGATGTATACTTTCGATCTGTGTTGTCACCTTCCCAATCACTGTCAGTAAACCCAATCAAATCAAGATCAGATTTTTCTTTGTAGAAGATCCCATGAGTTCTTGTTCCTTGAACAAAATTTAGGATTGTTTTGGCTGCTCCCCAATGGATCTCATGAGGCTGATCCATGTATCTCAAAGCCACACTAACTACATAAGATATATCAGATTGATCTTGTGTAAGATAAAGCAAACACCCAATCAACTGCCTATACAGTGTATTATTTACCATAGGAGAAGAACCTTCTTCTTCAAGCTTAACTCCTGAAAGGAAGGGAGTCTTGCTTGGCTTGCAATATTTCATGTTGAACTTGTTTAGAAAATCCAGATCATACTTGGACTAATGAACTTTAATTCCATGTTGGGATTGAGCAATTTCGAGACCCAAGAATTGGCTCAACAATCCTAAATCTGTCATAGAAAATGCATGGTTCATTGCATCCTTCAAGGAGGCAATCTCTTTCTTTGAACTTACTGTAATCAGAAGGTCATCTACGTACAAGACAATAATAATCAGAGAACCATGAATCAGCTTCAAATAGACATTAGGATCAGACTTGCATTGAACAAAACTCAGTGATAGCAAAAAGCCATCAATCATGGCATACCAATCCCTGCAGGATTGCTTGAGCCCATACAATGATTTCTTTAACCTGCACACTAAAGATGGATTAGAAAAAAACCCTTCAGGTTGCTACATGTAAATATATTCAGTGATATCTCCATTTAGGAAAGCACAATTCACATCCATGTGATGTACCTCCCATTGCTTCGAAGCTGCAATGGCTAGAGCTAGCCTTATGGAGTCCATCTTTTCCAGTGGTGCAAAGGTTTCATTGTAGTCAATACCATGTACTTGTGAGTAGCCCTTGTCTACCAATATCACCTTATATTTCAAAGGTGAACCATTAGTAGCAAACTTAGTCTTGAAAACCCACTTACATTGGACTAGCTTCCTCCCTAGGGGAAGATCAACCAGTTCCCAAGTTTTGTTCTTCTGGAGCGAGCTGAATTGTTATTTCATGGATGTTTTCCATCTTGAATCATTTGCTGCAGCTTCATATGTCTGTGGATATGATTCAACCATCAGATAGCACTTCTCAACAAATAGAGGATCTTTCACACAAAGGGCACTCTTAAACTAAGATCTAGCCCTCCTAGTGTCACTAGGATATTCAATTAGTTCCCTAGCTGCATGAATGGTCTTTGCTGCCCATTTTGGTCTTGTAGGACTATTAGGATCTGTAATCAAATCATCATTATCAGACATATCAGAATCAGAAAACTCACTAGTCTCTCCACTTACGATCAATGGATCTGGTGGTGGAGAAGACTCTCCAACTTCAACTGCTACTAAAGGCTCTTCTTGGAACTGACAACTTATTTCAATGGAAGCTTTGTTAGTGGTCAAGTTGATCAAATTGTACCCTTTTGAATCTTTAGAACACCCAATAGATAGGAACTCTTGGGTTTGGGGCTACAAAGCCTTCCTCTTTTCAGTTGGAATTCTAGCCCAAGCCTTTGAGCCAAAAATCCTGAAATGGGTCACATCTGGCTTGTGCCCAATCCAAGCTTCGAAAGGAATCATACCATCAAGTTGCTTATGAGGCACCCTATTCTAGATGTAGGTGTTAGGATTATTAATCCTCCCTTATCCAATTTGGTCATATGTCTAAATCATGAGTCATGTCTAAATTGGGAGTCCATCTAATCTATTTTTAGTCACTAGCACCACTGGGTCCACTTGACTTAATTGGGGCACATGTTTCAGTTACTAAAGTGTGGGGAACACTAAATGAGGCCTAATTCCATTGATTTCACTTGATTGCATCAGTTTAGGAGCCTCCTAGACCAATCCCTACAATTTAGGAGCCACTGGGAGCGCCGAAACCAGCCAAGGTCAGTTCAGTTCAGTTAATGACTAGTCAAGCTAAGTTAGGAGTGAGTTACATTTAGTTCTAGTCCTCTACATTTAGTTAGCGCTAGGTTTACATGACTGCACTCAAGAGGGGTGCATTTCTCACCTACCATAGTCAGTTATCCTTAGTCAACACTGAATGTAACACTTGAGTTGTGTTTTAGAGCTCTGATTAACTCCAGTTATGGTTTAGACAAGGTCAGTTAACTATGAGTCCTCCTATAGTGATTTAGACAAGGTCTTAACTACCTATAGTCAAGTAGAGTCTAATCAATTCAAATTTCCTCATGTGGATTCGAATTGATTGTGGCTATTAAATCCATTGTAATTCATTGTAATTATGATCTAATTACTCTTTGATTAATGAAAATCATTCACAGCTGCAAGCCATTTTTGCACTGTTTCATTCTTCAATAACTGACTAAATTGTGTGATCTATCCTGTGGTTTGTGTGTTTGTCCACAGATCTACGTGCTCACTTTAATATGGTATCAGAGCCTTGGCAGACAAGGTACTTCTCCTCCTCATATATCCAACTGGATGATTTTTTTTTATCAAAACTGGTCCTTCCAGTACTGCACTAGAAGCGGAGAATTTACCACTTAATATCCCAAGTTAGGAAATTGTTGATGAAGTTTGCTTGATCAACTATGCTGGGTGTGAAGGAAATTCTGAAAGTGTAGACTGTTGAGCTTGTAGCAGGGATTTATCCTTGCTATAGGGGCAGGAATGGCTCCCTTCCGTCTATAGGATGGAAGGGTAGGTTCCTGTGTGAAAATGGATAAAAGAAAACAGAAAGGAAACTAGACAGAGATGAAAGCAAAGAACAGAAAGAAATGGCCGTGAACCCCTTTGCAAACAAGGTTAGGGATTTGCTCTGAGAACCTACAAACAACTATTACAAACAACAATAAACTTG